>BGPR01000237.1:10578-156896 GCA_013235015.1 Araneus ventricosus
CACTATTTTTGTTGTTATATCTTTTTCGAATGATTACAGCTCTTGCATAGCAATAGAAAGTCGCTATAATCGTTCGAAACCAAATATTCACAGGAAACTTAGTTAACTGCGATCGGAACGGAAAATGATCAGATTTGTGATAGGGATGACGAATATTTGACGAACTGTTATTTTCTACGCAATATTAAAAAATCACAAATACCAGTGATGAATGCTACTGTCAAAAAGGTGTGATTCAGTCATTTGTATAAAATGCACGCAAAACGTTTATTTTAATTTCTTTTCTTTTTAATATAATTTTTGCGATGTTTTATTTTTTACTTCTATATACTGTCAACAGATGGTGCCATGAAAAACATGAACTACCTTCCCTACACAGGGAGGCATCACCAAACCCACTCGGGGGGAAACAGTCTTCATCGGTGACCTTCCAGATAAGCAGGTCACGCTTCACCACGCAGAACACCCTACCCCCGCCTCGTATCGTATTATATCCCAGTTCGCACTCCCCCATCGCGGTTTAAGACGTCTTACTGTGAATCACCCCTCCTGTTGTGATATACGTTCTCGAATGATAACGTCGCTTTTGTAATTCAAAGCTTCGTCGGGAACTCAATGGAGCAAGTATTCGTTTTTCTCTTTGATTGACAGAATCGCGGTAATTGTATTTAAAAAAGAATAGTCGCGGCAAGGGTCCCATACTGTGATCGCACCGAAACTGCGACTGTGACGTCGAAGGGTGACTTCTGTGATTGATTACTATTGATTGTGACTCGTGCAAGTTCCAACATCTCTTTCTACAAGAATTTTTGCTGGCGCCATCTGTTGACAATACAAAGAACTAAACATTAAAGCTTAATAGAAAGTATTAACAATAAGTAGAAGAAATAAGTTTTTTTTATTTGAATTTTTTAGAACACTTTACTACTACTGAATAATACTTATTGAAAATTAAAAGTGTGATTGAAATAACAGTTATTTGGAATAGATATTTCAAAATAGCAATAGCAAAATATTTGTTACTCAAAAAATCTTGGATTATACATCCCTAATTTGTGATTCACTGGAAATGGGATTCCGAACAGTGAACTGTGTTGATGTTAGCTTCCGTGCTTAATGGGAATATTTGTGATAAACTTAATTGAAAGGAACATTTTTTTATAAGTAGTTTTCGGTGCGGGCGCCATCTATTGACAGTATATAGAACTAAAACACAAACTTCTGTAGAAAGTATAATAAAAACAAATGACAATTTTTTATTTAGAACAGATATTTAAAAATAGCAATAGCAAAAATATTTGTTATTAAAAATAAGTGGATTATGTATCCCTAATAAACAACAGATCCAGCAATCGCTGAGTCATGAAATATGGTTTCATCTCGATGAGGAACTCATCCATTTCATCCATGAAGTCAAATATGATATTTGGTGAACGGCGGAGATAGAACGTAGCAAGGCCGTAGCCGGGGGGGGGGGGAGTTCTCGGGGTTCACCCCCCGGAAATTTTCGTCATCTCCTTTTTATTCTAAATAAAAGTTTAAAAATATATAGTCCAAGACAACTCAAGAATGTTATACAGTGGAAGCTACGGATGGTATTCTTCCGCCGAGTGAAATAATCCTGCAATTATCCTAATGTATTTTAAAAGTAATTGACATATTTGGACAGAATTTTGCTTTAAATAACAAAAACCAATATTCTCTGCAATAAAAATCTATTTTCAGAACGTATGTTATTTAATTTCATAAATCTTTTTTTCCTGCCTTGTGTCTGAAATTAAGTGGAACCAAAACGACCTTGAGCATTGGAGGAAAAGGCTTTTTTTCTGTCTCTTCGGATTTCGCATTTTGGCGAGTAATCTCTCTTGGTGCTGGCGTGATTATGATTACTCAGAAAACGTAACAGAATTTATTGCTCTTAATTAATTTCTTTTTTTATCATTTTTATATGGTAGCAACTTCTAAAATATCGCTGCTATTTAAATTATTTATTGATCTTATATTTTTTCAGTATTTGCATCATTTTTTGTACATATATATGTAATAATCTCACTTAATTTTACTTTAAATTCTAATATTATATATTTTAAAATCTTAGTACTATATTAATGTATTCCAAAATCGATTTTCTTAAACTCCAGTTTCGTTTTATTTCCCGCGCTGGAGGTATATTAAATCTCTCGTTTGGCATATTTATTACTAAAAGAATAATTTAATCGCTTCCACGCGCCAACATAAATCTCGAAATCAGCGACTTATTGCAGCCATACTTTTCCCTAAAACGCTTACGCAATTTATTAAAAATAGCCAATATTCCCTTCACTTTGATCACGTCTCTGTATGTTATTCCCTTATCTGAGAAATTGCAGGGATTTTCTGATCTCTTTTGGCTTGAAACCTTAAACCAAGATGTACGAACATTCCGTCACTCTCCCATAATAAAAGAAAATTAGAATATAACCCGGCTTTTTACTGACTACAACCACGAAATCATTTTATATATATAACAATATACATTCAAATAAAATTGAAATAAATGAGAAGTGCAATATGAAGGCGATGCAAGAAACTCAAAGAAATCAAATGAAAAGAAAAATACATAATTAATATAAAGAGTACAAATGAGATAAAATATTGAAAAAGATGAAAAGTAAAACAAAAGGTTGCGTTATTGGCGTTTTTTCCAGTATTAAATAATTTTCCCAACTTTAAAAAAAAATGCTGAAACAAATTTCCTTTAACCATAGCTCAGGGGTGGCGAACCTTTATGTATCAACGTGCCATTTTTTCTAAAAAAAAGTTTAATGAGGTCATAGACGTGCCGTCAAATAGTACCGTCAATGCTTCATAGTGAACTTTGTGATCGGTGGCGTGCCCAAAATATTGTGTCGCGTGCCATCAGTGGCACGCGTGCCATTGGTTCGCCATCCCTGCCATAGCTTATTATTCCCGCCAAAATTTTGTCGATTAATCAGTTCCAAAACGTAGGAATTTGTTTCGTTTATGATTCAGTTGCTTTTAAGATGCGAGATTGGGATGGATTTCTGTTTCTGTACATCTAATTTATTTACATTCTTAGTTAGAATACAATATATATGCACACATTATTAATTATGTACATAAAGAAATTTTCAAAAGCATCATCTGCCTTTCTTTTACCCCACAATCCTGATCGGCCATGGCTCTCTTCGTGGTCAGTCACTCACACACAACCTCTTACGTCAGCTCACTCTCTTTTGCACACCTCTTTCCCCAGTCTTACAGTGGTGGTCAGAGAAAAGTTTGGGGTGGTTGTCCGTATTTTGCATTTTATATGTTTGGCTTAATCTGTTTATCTATAAAAAACCAAATGTTAATCTCTAGATTTAACGGATTCATTTGTGCGAAAGTTTATCCGAAAAATATTTGCATACAATGAAAAATATTATAAGCGTGCTAAGAAAAATATTTAAAATAGAATATGAAGCTTTCGGTTATGCTGTATAATATAAAATATTCAATGTACATACCTTAACTTCTCAAAACTCCGTATTAGAAGAGTGAAAAAAAGTTTTATTGAATATATAATTTAAAATTTAAGTTGCAATTCGATTATTATTCGAGCATTATTCATTGTAAATATTTTAGTTTTTTTTAAAGAAATTCCCTTTTAATTATTAAAAAAATTATGTATCCTTTATTTCAAGATAACAACATGAAAGCATGATTGATGTAATCAATTCTATTTTTAACATAGAATCTTCTGCTGTATACAATTTTAAATATAGTGTCAAGTTTCTACTATTGATATTTCTCGGGCTTCCTTTAATTAATAATACACAAATTATGTACTTAAAAACAATGTAATAGGAAAACAAAAGAATCGATCCAAACAATTCTCTGTTTTTGCTTTGAGAACGAAACGTTGGCGCACACATAGCAAAACAAATCTACTTCTGGTTGTTGGCGAATTCTAATAGAAAGTAACCCCACGACGCGTAGGAACACGAACTACGTCTTTCATCGGTGCAGCACCGGAAGTATAGCGTAATCTCTGTTAGCTTCTTGGCCTGTCTTTGAGTATAGGAATATTTATTTTTTTTCAATTATTGTTATTTTTTACGGAACTGCTGATCATTGAATAACGAAAGCTATTTAAATTCACAAGTGACTTCTTCCTTAAGGCAAGAAAAAAAGGGGATAACACACATACGCATTACACTTGTTTCGGAAAGAAGTTTTCTTTTCTCCCCCAGCTTTGGATTTCGAAGAAATGGTTATTGCAGGAAACAAGGGAAATCGTTGGTAAACTTGACATTTGCTCATAGCAGGTGTCACCAAAGAAGCGATAGTATACCCACGAAAGGAGTGAGCTTGCAAATATTTTAAATTTTCTATTGATGAATAGAATTCCAGCTAGACTATTGTAATAACGAAAGGGGAAGGAGGTTGAGAGCTTGTCAGCGTTCCTAATCATGTGACCCCGCAGACAGAGATGGGAAATCGCTTAGTGAGTAAAGTGGATGTATAATCTAGCATACGCATATTAGTTCAGCAGTAAAATTCGAAATGTCGAAGCACAAGAGTAACAACCCGGATTTATTTAAGTATTTTAAAACGACGAAAACCTGTGTTGATGAATCCCAATCATTCATTGTAGCTGAGAAACCAGCGAAATTATCAACTAAAACGCATGATGTTACTAAAAGTATTGAAGAAATATTGGTGAATTGCAATATTTTAGATTTGGGACTATATTTAAACAAAAAGATTACGGATCTAGAATTGAAAAAAAAAAATTGTTAACTGAGCCTTGGAAATCGGATGAAAATTTTTTGTTTACAGTTTTAGGAGAAAGGAAATTAAAGTTTCAACACCAATGGCTAGGTTTACATGGTTGGCTTACACTTCGATAGAAGATCAAGGTGCCCTGTGCAAATACTGCGTCATTTTTCATCAGGAAACTGGTGGTAAAGGAAATTGCCAAAATTTAAAAAATTTGGTGACAAAGCCTTTCAATAGGTGGAAAGATGCCATAGAGACTTTTATAAATCACTCGAAGTGTCATTATCATCTCTCTAACCAGTTATATGCAGATAATTTTATCACATCATTATCTAAATGCTCACATATAGCTTTACAGTTGGATTCAGTTAAAGCACAACAAATTGAGAGAAACAGAAAAAAACTGAAGTCAATTATTGATACTATTCTTTTGTGGCCGGCAAGAATTGCCTGTGAGGGGATCTTCGGATTTCGGTGACCTACAAAATGAAGGAATCGAGCCTGTTGTTAATGAAGGAAATTTTAGAGCTCTTCTTAGAATGAGTATATCTTGCGGGGATACGAACTTGAAGGGACACGTTGAAAGCACACCATTGAATGCGAAATATTTAAGCTCTGAAATTCAAAACAAACATAATCAAAATTTGCGGTAACATCATTCAAGATGATCTTGTTAAAAAAATTAATGATTGCAAATGTTTTGCAGTTTTAGTTGACAGTACAACAGATATATCTGTCACCGAACAAGTTTCGTTGTGTGTCAGAAATGTGACGCAAGGCGATAGGTCTTTCAGTTTACGAGAAGATTTTTTAGAATTTTTTTCCATCAAAACTGTAACTGGAAGAAACCTTGGAAATCATATTTTAAATTCTCTCAGTTCGTTAGGTGAGAACTGCTCTAATTTATGTGGTCAAGGGTATGATGGGGGCAAGTTCAATGAGTAGCTGTTTTAATGTAGTGCAAGCTGTGATTAAGGAAACAAATCCTGCCTCGCTCTATGTTCATTGCACCTCGCATTCCTTGAATTTAGCTCTGATACATGCTGCAAATGTCCCAGCCATCAGAAATTGTTTAGGGACTGTGAAGTCAGTAATAAAGTTCCTTAAAAAATCTGCAAAACGAATGGACATTTTCAGGGAAAAAGTAAAAGAACACTTACCCAAGGTTAAATGGAATAATATAAAACCCATGTGCGAAACAAGAGGGTAGAAAATCATGAAGCCCTCATATTAGATTTGCAGACAGTTACATTGCCATCTTTGAAACCCTTGAGGAATTAGAACTTGGTTCAAATTCTAATGTGTCTTCTACAGCTACCTAAATCAATGACTGGAAGCTCTTATATTATTAGTTTGGTGACAGCATCACATCTTTTTACATATACATTAACTTTGTGCAAAAATCTACAGGATCCCAATTGTGATCTAAGTGACGCTCTGGATCTGATTGATAACGTAGTGAAATCAATTAAAGGGATTCGAAAAGAAGTGGACTTTGAATTTGGAAAAATTTTCATAAAAGCCAACTCACTTTTAAATTTGATTAGAGAGTCCATCAAAATGCCTAGAGTTGCATTACGACAAACACACCGAATTAATTGCAGTTCTAGTGATCCCGAAGAGTACTTTAGAATATCCATTGCAATGCCCTTTTTAGATGATTTTTTAAGCCAGATGTAATTGCGCTTCAACGATCTTTAAATCAACGGCATCTGTTCTTCATAAATTGATACCGAGTATAAGCGCATCCTCAGATTTTGGGAAAGATGATTTTAAAGTGTATGCTCATTTCTTAGTTTTAACAACGCTATCATCAGAATTAAATCTCTGGACAAATAAATGGCAAGGTAAGGAAAGACCTAGTTCTGCATTGGAGGCTTTAACATTTTGTACAGAGCTCTTACCCAAATGTGCATGTTCTGTTAAAAATATTAGCAACTCTTCCAGTTACAACTTGTACACCTGAGAGGACTTCTCTTCTTTGAGGCGCTTGAAGACATATTTGAGGAATTCAACAGGAGAATAAAGATTTACAGGTTTGGCATTAATGAGCATTCACAGAGATGTTCCCATCATTACCAAAGAAGTTATAAATTGATTTGCTGCTGAAAAAACAAGACGCTTGGAATTTCTAATTTAACTGAGTAAGTAGTATAAAACCAAAAAAATATCTCTAAAAATACCTCTATATCTTAAAATAAATTATTTTAAGATATAGAGAATGCGATTTTAAGATAAAATTAACTATTTCTCATGATTTTGTTAAAAAAAATTAAAATTGTACATTAGATTTTATAATTTATTAAAACTAATTCTTTAGATTAATGTTATAATCAGTGTTCCTTTCTTGTCATTTTTTTTCTTAAATTTTTCAAAGAGAAATCATTGTATGAAAATTTAAAACCTTTTCCATTTGGAATCCAAATCTATTGTTTCGTGGTTATTGTTTTAACATTTTGTGAAGGGCAACAAATATGACAGTGTAATTTACATTATTATTTTCTTTTATTGCGTGTGTTTTAGAATTCAAACATCGCTTGAGGAATCCTTGATTGTATTAAACTTTATTTCTCCAATCTTATTTTATATATTGATCCTGTTTCAAATATACAGCAATGTTTAAATAAATAAATATTTTATGTTTCACAATTTAAAAATGTGATTTCAAAGAGCAAAGAAAGCATTCGGTAAAACACCATTCTGAATAATTGTTTGAGAAACCTAAAAATAAAATTTCGTGATGTAGCGAGATTATTTAATTAAAAAACTGCTTTTTAAAAATTATTCATATATCATTCTTTGCCTTACAAATTTGTAACATTATTAAATTAATAAAAGAGTAAACCTTTTTAATTATTGTGAATTGGGTAGTTACAATGATTTTTAATTTAATTAGTTTTACTCCTTTATTATTATAATGCTGATTATAGTGTGTCACCTGGTAAACCTAAACCCGCCGAAAAAAAATCCTGGGTACGGCTTTGGAACGTAGTGGTCCCATTCATTGTCCAGCACGAACGTCGAGCTTCACAACGTTAATTACTTTTTCTAGGGTTATTTCAAAGCTTTATTGTACGACACTGTCATGGACAGTATTGAGGATCCCTTCGCACGTATCTGCCAAATTCATCAAAGCAGATAGTAATAACGTTTCTGACCCTCCCGTAGAAATACGATTCGAATTCAATTTTGAACAAACTATCAGAAGTTTATATATGATGCAATGACAGTATTGTTGACATATCTCTCTTTCAAGGACGTATATTTTGCTTTTTCTATCTATCAATGGATTCGATTCCTCTAGCGTCGCAGTCAAGCGACAAAAATTAGGATTTAGGAGATGCTGCTATCAACTTACATTGTCTTACGCTGTGCTGTGACATAATACTATAAGCAGCATATAAAAGATGGAGGCAGATTTCAAAATTAAATTGGTGCGATGAGTTTAATGTGCATCACGAGAGCATAAATTGACTCCATTTTAATTTATTTAGCTACCTGATGAAAGCCTAATTTTAATTAGTTATTAACTAATTAAATGACAGTAAAACAAAAATACGTTTAAATAATTTTTTGTGGATCTGAAGATTTCTACCCACTCAATCGCAATACTTAAATTCTGTCTACGACAGCCTTGTGTAACAATCTTTCTAAAGAACGAATATTTTCGTTAATATTATAAACCATATTTAATGCTACAGATGTTGATTTATCTGTGGGATGTTAGCAAATCTTCTTTTAAGTGTAAATATTTGTTCTTTCTTATTACAGCATTTTTTTACAAGAAAATTCCAAGCAACTCTGGAATTATTATTTAAAGTGGGAATACTTCATATGACTTTAAATGCTTCAGAGAAAATTATGACGAGTAATTTAATTAATAGACATAGTTAATTAGTAGACGCTGTGAATCACCAAGGAAAAGATTATTAGTCACCTTTGAATTAAACAACTTTTTCAAAGTAATCCAGTTATTGATATTACGTGCAAATACAAGCAGCGAAAGTCTTTGGAAGTTTTCTTCTATTTCGGTTTGACACGTACGAACAAACTCTTAGATAGGTTTCTTCAACATTTATCGTTGTTCTTGAACATGATTATTTATTGCTTTTTCATAAAATATGAATTAAGTCTTGGAATTCTCTTCTAAATTCTTTGTATTTTTTAAAATTAAATACCTGCTCTTTAATCTAGTTCCTGAACAGTTTCTCTTGGAATTTAATTAACTAAGGTATTATCAATTTCTTTGTTAAAAAGTCTTATGACAAAATTTTAACCCTACTCTGCGCGATTTTTTAATTCTCCACATACATCGTTTCTGGGAAAAATAAAATTTTTATTTCTTTTTAGTTGTTTAAAACTAGAAATCATGAAAAAAGCAATGGTATTCCGAAAAGCTAGCTAATTTTGTAACAACATTTAATCTTTTTTTGTTTACCCCCGGGTACTTTTAGATATCAGTTAATTTTTTGCCCCCTAACTTTTTTCACCCAATCGCCGGCAGTGAAAAAAGTTAGGAGGTCTCGTCTTATCGTTATCGCCAATCGTCTAAATCTGCATGACTAAATACTCCAAGGGAAATAGAAAAATAATTCTGAAAAAGTAAGTTTTAGCTTAAATTTTTAATCATTAAAATTTCTTTACTAAGCTTCTTCAAGTTGGAAATATAATAAGTAAATAATTTTATTAGTCAATTATTAAATTACCCGAAATCTGTTTAAAAAAGGCATGCTACTGATTATAAAGCCAACTTCGGATTCGATTACAACTATATTTCTTTCTAGTTTGCAACATTTTAGATTATTTGCTACCATTTTTTTTTAAAATATCGATTTAGAGAAAAATTATGAACTTTTCTTCCGTAGAATAGGGGAAAAAAAATAAGTTCAAGCAAAAACTCAGAATTTCATTATCATGTTGAGATTTCTAAATACGGAATTTCTTTTTATAGAAAAAAAAATGTTGCATCATATATATGTAAAATAAAATCTTATCAAACAACATTAAAAATTGTTATCACAGTTGTAAAAAGTCCTTATGTGTTTAACTTACTTCGATCCTGCAGTTCTATTGAAAATTAGATTACAGTCTTTTTGTTTAGTTTTCAGAATGAAGTTGTGGTGTAAAATGCACATAAGCAGTGGCGAATTTTGTCAATATGATGCCCCCCCCCCCAAATTTCTTGCGGCACGCCTCTAACGACTGTGCGAAAAACCGCCACTGCACATAAGGAGATTAAAAATATATTCTTGATTCAAATGAATATTAAAAAAATAATAATAGTTTACTAATTAAAATTTTGCTAGTTTAAACTGAAGCAGTAAATAAAAATTCGAAATGTAGATATTTATGAAATCACAAGCAGGGTTCACACGAAGCCAATATTGTCACTTCAATAAAATAACGCATGCACAGAACGTACGGACAATTGCAAGTACTTGTCCCGACGGGACAACTACATGCCATTGTCCTCTATTTTTATCTTTCCGCGCCTGCGTCATCTTACTGAAGTGACAATACTGGCCTGGTGTAAACCCTGCTTTAGAAGTGAAATGTTACTGACGCTTTGTCGAAAATAGACTGCATAATGCAGAGGTTATTTTTTTTGTTGTTGTTGACATCAATTGAAATTTAGCACAATATATATTTCGTTGGACTCCTTGGACAAATTCCACTCGTTTAATTCCTGCTAACGTCTGCCATTAATAACAGTATTTGTTTTTGATTAAATTATTTCTGTGCAAGAATAGTAAAACAAATGCAAAATATATTATTAACTATAGCTAGGGATTGCAATCCGGAAAACCGGATCCGGTGTCATTAGACGTCTACCGGATCCGGCACCAGTTTGCCGGATCTGATAAATTAAAAAAATACATGAAGCCGATTTCTTGAAAAAATACTCGCGTTGTTGCAAGAGTAGGTACTTAAATGCGTGGTGTGTACGAGTCGTTCACCCGCTTCACATATAGATATTCTTATTGTTCAATTGATAGATGAATTATGTTTATGTTGCATTTACGAGTACGAGAATGATTTAAGTAGATAATTAGACTTAGAAATGAATTGAGTAACGATCCATATTTCTGATTTTTCTTTATAATACGACTTTCTTCTTACATAGTGACCGAAATAACGTTTTGAATTGTAAGTATGTACCTATTTGTGTTGCATTGCAGGTACTAGTCTAAAAGTTCTAAAACAAACATGTCACTTTTGAAACCAATTCAAAATGAAAATAGGAATATTAATATACTTACAGAATAAAAAAAAAATATGATGATGATACAAGACGAACTGATGATACATTTACTATGCCGAAAAAAAAGTTGTAAGACTAGAAATGAAAAATATCTTAGAAAGAGTTGTTCAAAATGATAGCTTTAAAGAAAACGTAGATAATATAGTAGAAAATAACTCAGATTCGTCGTCATTGAAAAGTGATTTGACATTAAAGAAAGAATTACAGATGCAAACAGAATATGAAAACCTAGAGCATAAATACCAAAAAAAAGAGAAAGATTATGAGAAAACATTAAGAAAGGAAATGACTGCATGTGAAACTGAAGGAGTTCGAGGAAAATACTTGTCTTCTATTCATGAGTATTTGTTGACAATAAAACAAACAAGTGTAGAAGCAGAAAGGGCTTTCTAGGCCGCTGGTTAAATTTGTAGCTCTGTAAGAAGTAAATTGACAGATGACACAATTAACACTTTTTGTTTCCTACGATAATTTTTTCAAAACCGAAGTGAGTTTTTAAAAAATCGTTTTACTTAAAATAATAATTTAAAGTAAGTATATTAAAAAATACGAAGAAGTTTTAAACTCGTTATTGTATAATTGTGCCATTGATTAAACAGATTCATGATGACTGTCATAATTATAAGAATGAGACTGCTTGGCGTGTCTAAAATACCTAATTATTGTGATCTCAGATGATAAGCTTGATTTCGTTAGATTTAATATAAGTTACTTACATAATATAAGTTACATTACAATTTATCATTGATGTCATTTGTGAAATCTAGTAAGTGAGACTGAACTTAACCACCCGTCCTTATCTAATTATTACTAAACTAAAATAACAATTTAACTAGTTACACTGTACTAAATTTTTATTTTTGATTCATACGTAAATGTTGATTAATTATAACAGTGTAAATAAAGTTGATTTCATAAGAAATTAACCCTTTTTTTATAAACTTAGTAATACACTCAGTTTATCATCTTTTATACAGTTGATTTTGGAATGAAAAGGCAAAATAGTTTTGATGTGTCCAATCCGGCCGGATTAATGGGAATCCGGTCGGATCCGACCGGATTGAAATTGGTGCCGGATTGCAATCCCTAACTATAGCAAATCTATGCTTAAGAACAGTTTAAGATTTCTCTCATTTATAAATCCGAAATAAAAAGATAAAATCATTTTTGCTACTTTCAGATGACAAATATTTTTCCTTTTCTTGCTCTGTGTAATTTTTTTTATATATCACAACATATTTTTGTTTGTTACATAAAATCGAAACCATTACTACGTTTTTATCACAAGTACAATTGTGTATGGATATTATAAATGATCAAAGTATTAAATTACTTTATGCAATCCTAATGGTCTTGCAACTTTTTAGACAAAGATGATAAACACTAATCACAGGTACATTTATATAAATAGGACGAAACGTTTTCTTTTCCAGTGCTATAAGAATATGACTACATCACCTCACCAATGTGAGAGCGGTTTTCGAACTTTGTATAAAAATAAATACTGTTTTCGATTGATTTATTCTTTGAATAACATCATGCCAACTTATTACAAAATTTGTGAATATCATTATTTTCTGTTTAATTTTCGATAGTTCTGTTTCACCGATAGAACTGTAAAAAAATACCATAACGAAAAATACGAAGTTAATTTTCATAAATGAAAGTAATAATAAAAACTACGTTTAAGATGAAATTCTGTATGACGATCATTAATTACTTAATAATAAAATTTCTTACATTTTACATAAATGTTTTCCTTCAATTTCATCATATGGTAATTTTTCACATGGTCTGGGCCTTTTTCAATGGATATGCATATTCCCATCTAAAGAAGTTCGGTAGAGATGTTCTAATCGAAGATTTTAAAAAAATTATGCTACAAGTTTTAGAATATTTATTTGAACGAGGGTGAAAGAATGTTGTTCATGTGATTGCCACCTCCTACCCATTACTTGCAATATCAAAAGTATTTTTTAAAAAATGTTTACTTTTTCTCGATAAAATCGAGCTGAAACCTCAGTGATAATTTGATTATTTCATATTATCTTTGAAGTGAGAGCTAAGCATTAGAATACTTTTAGTTAAGTTCTCAGATATAATATCCCTTCAGAAAATCAGCTTTAAATAGTAGAATGAGTTCTTTCAAACTTGGAAATAACTGTATTTATTTAAATTTTAAAGAATTATAAATTGACTTAGTTATTTCCTACATTTTTTGAAAACACTTTATCATTATTTAAATTTTCCATATTTTGAGAAAACTTGTAATTTTATTTTATATAGTTGTAATTTTATTTTAGTTTTTCTCTATCTTTATGTCCTTTTAAAATGCCATTTGTTAATGTACATAAGCATACAAGATAGTTACATGCATAAGTAACATGTTATTTCTGAATGCCTTGTTTTAATGTATGTTTGCATCATTATTTTAAACAACCAAACATCTTATTAAGTAATTTTATTGACTTTTAAGAACGATATGTCATTAAACAAGTCAAAATTGTTACATTTATTCAATACATTTAAACAGTGGCACATATTTAGAAAATGAACCGTAGTACAATGTTGTGATTAATGTTTATTTCGTAAAGAACCGCAGGATATAAGTTAAGCCTTGACATCTACTAGTTAGCATAACAGCAGGAATAGCAAGCAATATATATATGAATTAATGCACAATGATTAAGCTATATTTTAATGAGTATTTAATGAGTATAGTTGAAAACGTAGTTTATTGTAAACAAAATATCCATCCACTGCATATGAAGCTCAAGCGGAATAGCGATTTAAAAGCATAAATTGTAGATTATATTTCAAAAGTATCATGGCATGAAACCTTCCGTTATGATAAATTAAAAATTTATACCTGGTATTATCGGTTATTTTTTGATAATTGAAATGCTGATCATCTTAATTCTGACATTTCATGTAAATTGCCCAAATGCGTTCAGAGATATTCCTAAAAAAATTTTGATTAAATAATTTTTTAAAATGCTTCTTTTACCACTACAACACAGAATAGATATATCTGCACATGCTCATCACACACCTTCAAATTATGAGACAACATTAAACCTTATTATCAAAAGAAATTGCAGATCTTAATTTCCTCACATTTCGGCCAGAAACAGCCGCACATGAACTTTGGTATCAATTTACAATTGCAAGCAAGAAATTAGCTATAAAAAAAGTAACCAATTTCACTTTTTACATGAAAAGTTACTTCATTAATAATATAAAAACTTTAAAATATTTTGATAATTATTTTAACTGCTAGAACACTGGAAACTTAATGTGATAAAAGTTATATTTTACATTTCTGCATTATAAATTAAATTTTTAGAAATAATGACTTTATTCCGATGCTCTGTAAAGATTATTTAAACATTTCAATGCATCATGTCATTCATTCACATAGAGGAATGGGAGTTCTTAGAGAAATTTTAGGGAAAAAAATTAGATCCTTCTTTTTTCTCTCCATGAAACTGAAACTGGAAAAATAAGGTATACAAAAAGCGAAGAGACTTTTTGCTTATTCTTTATGCTACGATATATTGATAGAGAGATGGTTAATGACCATTGACACATATACCTACAATTTGTTCTACATATATACAAAGAACTAGCAGCAATATCAAGACACAGACGTGGCAGTAGTAAGAAAGTATTAGAACATAGGTGAGAAGATAACGATCATTCTTCTCCCGCCATATTAAAAAAATTCTTATCAAAATGGTACATGAGGCATTCAATATTATATAAAGTTACAATTTCGAATAAGTGAAACATACAAAAGTCGATAATAAATGTCACGAAAAATTTTTCTTACAAAAGATTTTTGGTATTACCAACTATGATATGATAGATAGCACGTGAAACTATTAATACAATCGACAGCTGTAGTTGCAGTTGATAACAGAGTATAAAGAGTAAATCAACACTTTCACAGGCCATTAGAAAACATTAGTAACAAATACGCTTTCATCCGTGCAACTAGATCAAAAATATTGATAATAAATAAAGTCATCCGTTACAAATCACAATTACGACTGTAGAAGACTTCTCATTTAGGCAGCACCACTTTTTTCTTGATCAATCACTAGAGGAAAAGAAAAGAGAAAAACGAAGAATTAATCAAACATTCAAATAATCAGGACTGATTTAATGAAAATAAATAAGTTAAACATTGGTAAAAGGATAAAAAATGAAACAGGTATTTTGAACTTTAAACAGATACATTTAAATTGCTATTCATTTTTCAAACTAAAAATGAATTTAATGGTATTTATATTATCTTCCTACGTTTAGAGTGCTTTCTTTAATGCATAATATTTTTAAAGTACATGTTTTCTTTTGTTCCGATATGACATGAGTACAAATTTAAAAGAACTTCGAATTTTTTTTTAATAAAGTAGATTTCGAGAAAATATTTTACAATATATAATACTAGTAAACTAGTATGAGCATCCCTATACAGAATTCAGATGGATATGTCACTACACGGTTATCTAACACTGAACTCACTACACGGTTATGATACTTATATGTGTTCCGAAATAAAAATTTGATTGAAAAATGCTAGGTCAGAGTATCTAATAGCATTTAATTTTTAGAATGTTTCAGAATTTTTATGTAAAAATTAGTTTTGATTTGATAATTTCAAATCAAACCTAACAACTTAAATTTTAATTCATACACACACATTCAAAAAATATTAATTACCAAATTTCCTTCTAATATCTTTTAAACTCTTGAAGCTTCAAATATCTTTATTGTGCAGAAAATTAGTGAGACTAGTCTTTTTCCTCCTCTTTTTTTAAAAATTATGTCCAGATTTTCCAATGAATCTCAAGTTATATTTAAATAGTCCTAACTTATCTTCTTATTATCATATAAATAAAACTTAATTAGCTTTGGAGTTCTAAGAAACGTCCATTCCAAATAAAGTAATTAAATAAACTAAATAATAGAAAATTTACGCTAAAATGATACTTTAAGGTAGGCAGATGATTTTAAGTTTGTTATCTTGTGAATTAAACGAATCTTATAAAAATATAGGATATTTAGAATGTAGTGTCTATTTATTACAAAACGTTTTTATCAAAAATGAAATATTAGGTAAAAATAGCTACACATTTACAACTTAAAGTGGTTGTTATAAAAGCGTAATGATGAAACATATCTCTAAAACGAATCTACAGAGCTTCGAAATATATCTTCTTTTTTTTTTTTAAGGATGCTTCTAGAAAATTCTCTTCGTTATATCTTTCCATTCAATATGAGTGTCTATAGAATTTAAATTGACTCATCAAGAAGAAAACCTAATTATTTACATCTCAAATAGTTCTTGTATCTAAAATACTTTGAAACTGACTCCATTAGAACAACATGAATGAAATTTCTTTATCGTACAAATAAACGCTTGGGTAACGAACGGCAACTTTTCATATTCATTCACAGGTTACGAAAGGCTTTGTATGTTGAATCATCTGCAGTATCTTTATTTTTCTTTCCTGTAGAAGCTGCCTTATGATCAGTGATGTAGTCGCAAAATAAGCAGTGCCGGGACGCTCTAAAAGCGATGCCAAAAGCTCTAACCTGGGTGAAAAAAATTGCGTTGTTTTAACGACGTTTTCATAATTTTTTCTTATTTATTTCTCGTGAAAAAAAGCAGTGCCGGAACGGCGTTCCGAGGCGCGCCGGCTCCACTACACCACTGCTTATGACATGATTTAACTAATGAAGGCAATAAAGACAAAACTATTTATATCAAACGTTTCAATCATTCATTTTATATCAGTTTAAAATAGGAAACATATTAATATTTCATTTTTTTCAGTACTGTAAAGATTTACTTTAAAAAAGATGCAGATTCTTTTAAATATTTATTTAAATTTTTATTTATTGATGAACACCGGATGATGATATGCTCAAGTGTAATGCCGGAAAAAGGAAGATTTCTATTCACTTCAAATATTTACAACTCTAGGCGTTGGAATCTACTACTTTAAACATCGTTATAAAATGTAAGCAAATGAGAGCAAAGAAATGATAAAATGAAGTTTAACTTAAGAGAAAATGTAAACAGAAAACTGTAGCTGTAAAGGAAAGTAAAAATATTATTTTTTTAAAACAAGAGAATGCATGCTTTAAAAAAAATAATGTACATGCAGCGAAATAAACAAATGTGGACAACCTGAAAAAATATAAGAACCACAAAGTTCTATTTATCACATTACATTAATTTTTTGGGGTCTCTTTTGCAAGCGCATACAATGAATCATGCACTTTATATTATATTTTTTATAAAAATTTAAAGACTAGAGAAAAGAATTATTTTCTGTCTCTGTCTAAATCTGTGGTGTCAAATAAATGTAGAAGTCTGGAAAAATTTATTTCACAAGAGGCTTTGTCTCTTTGCTAACATATTAAGAATATATATATATATATATATACAGGGTGTCCGAATCAAATGTCCCTAATTTGAACAGTCTATTTTAAAAAAAAAACTATTAGTGACACGTAAGCGACATTAGGCAAAATTGGCTAGTGAATTCTTAGATTTTGGCCACAATTTTTATTTTTCGCGTATGACGAACATGCTCTTTTTGTGAGCCGACAAACGGAAAAATGGCGTCACAGCAAGAGAAGGCACAAATTGTTCTCTGGTATGCAGAACACAAATCTGTCATAACAGTGAAAGAATGTTTCGAACAATTTATAAAAGAAATCCACCCGATGCTAAGAGCATTAAAAAGTGGCAAAAAACGTTTCTCGAAATTGAAAGTGTACAGAAAAGATCCGGAGGTAATCGGCGTTCACTTCCTGATGCAAGTGTGGAAGATTTTTGACAAGCTTTCGTTCGGAGCCCTCGACAGTCCATCAGGAAGGCAGCTTCTGAATTATCTATGCCACGATCAACTATTCAGAATGTGCTTCATCGAAAACTGAGGCTGTATTAGTACAAAATGCAGATTGTGCAGAAACTGCAACCAAATGATGGGCCGCAGCGTGTTGCATTTGCTGTGGAGATGTTATCTTGCATCGAAAATGAACACGATTTTCTAAACCACATAATTTTTTCAGATGAAGCAACATTTCATGTGAGCAACAAAGTGAATAAGCACAACTGCAGAATTTGGGGCTCAGAAAATCCTCAGGCAGTACACGAAGTGGAAAGAAACAGTCCTAAAATCAATGTGTGGTGTGCTCTTTCACATGATACAGTCATAGGATTCTTTTTTTTTTGCTGAGACTTCTGTGACGGCAAACATTTACCTGGATATGTTTTGGGGCTACGTCATTTAACAAGATATAGATACGCGTCACTTTAGAAGATATACATTTTTTTCTTTTGAAGTGAATTAAGGAGCATTATGAACAGTCCACTGCATTGATATAGATTGTGGATTATTCAACAAACAAGTAATTTGAAGTACTTCTGTTTATTGAGCAAATCTTTCTAAAACTGTTCCAGTTTTTGCCTATGCCTTAGAAAGAGGAATGAAAAATATGGGAAAAAAAACCCCCCGGATATTTATGACACTGTATAAGAGGGCTGGTATTATCAGAAAATAATCCCTATTCATTCGATTGTCATCCATGCAATGAACACAAAAATAAATATAAGACTCTCAGAGAAAAGAAAATGGTAACAAAAAAAGGGGTTGACACGACAGAAAATGGCATGCATCAGAAACTAAAGCAGTAATCATGCAAGAGAAATACTTAACAAAATTCTGATATCGTGAGAAGCATTTCTCGAGATGGACTTGATTCCCTTCAGCACGGCTTTTCACTTTTTCTTCACTAATATTTTTACAAGAGAGAATATTCAAAACATGTTAGTGCGTATAAAACCCAGCAATTATAGCGTAGAGCGATCTATGATTACATAATATTTTGATTTAAAAATCAAAACGCATTTGGCTGTTTAAAAGCTTTTCGGTCAAATGCTATTAATTTTATGTCATCGAGTTCCGTATTTTCTTAACCTTCCAAGTATTCTTTCGCTCTCATTTCGTTCATTTTTAATGAAGGATATAGGTCTTTCGTATCTATAAAAATCAGTAACAACATAGAAGTAAGATGAAGGCATTATCAGCAGTTTATTTAAATTAGCGCAAGAAACTTATTATGGCGTAATTATTTTGAAAAGCGACGCATGTGGCAAGCTTTTCTCATTTTTACCTTCTTTAGTTGGTAAAGGATTCTTTTCCTGAGTTTCTGTCGGTTTCAACTTTGAGGGATCAAAGGATTCTATTCCTTGAAGAATGGCTTTGCTACCCTTCTCCTGTTCAATAACTAAAAAGGAAAATAAATGCGTCAATTAAGAAAGCAACTTTTAAGGTTAAAAACTGTCTTTGCTGTTTTGGACTTCATTTTTATATCCGTTTTGAAGAGAGCTGCTGGTAGAGATATAATATCCTTTTATACGTGCACGTGATGTCTTAACGTAAGGAAAATGCAATCGCTATTTTCATAAACAGATAATTATAATGATGTAACTGATCCCATTTCTTGGTAATAAATATATCAAAGAACTTTCATTTTGAAAAGTGAACATTCACCTGAAGTATATTTGGGAAAATTCTCCATGCCATCAAAAATGGAAATCTATTCTTTTTAATTGTTCTTCCTTTGAAAACTTAAAATAAAATAAAAAGTTTATTTTAATTTTGAGTGAAGAAATATCATCATAAAAATTCATAATAATGTTTGTTTGAATTTTTTAAGACTTGAAAGCTAGTTATGCCTAAATACAGCGTTTTTTGGAGGTGGTTAATCAGAAAATTGCGACTTTAAATTATATAAATATAGCTTTTCAAAAAACAACTTTTTAATTGCACAGAATTAAAGACAGTTTTAAAGCAGTCTCTTTATGTTTTATTTGGTCATATGTTTGTAATTATATGTAACTGAATTAGGCTAGTTTCATTATTTTCAATAAAATCTTTAAATTTTTAAAAACTATACAATTCAAAAAGAATTATTTTCGAGTGATGCAGTTTTTAGGAGTAATTATTATTTGTTTCCTTGTTTGGAAAAAAAAGCATTATAAAATCACTTAAAAATGAATAGATAATGTGTAGTGAAATGAAATTTTAAAAAATAAGAGAAAAGAGATTTTGATCAATACTGTATTCTCAAGAATAAACTTATTTGCCATAATTGGTAGCTTTTGGTTTGGAGTATCAATATTAAGATGTATGCATGTTTCACGTTTTCGTTTTATGTAGTTAATTTGCTAGTTTTCAGGTACTCAAATAGTTGAAAGAACACAATAATGTGTTTTGTCTTTAAAAATCATATTTTTTAAAAAGGAAAACGCCGAATATTACTAAAAAGTTTAATTTTTGAATTTCAGAAACAGAGATCTGTTCCCATTTATTTTTATACACATATGCTTTTATAATAAATGTCGAAAAAAAAATTCCCTCAATTACTTTATTGCACGCATGTTTTTTTATTTATTTTGGCAAAAATTAGTGTTTGAAAACAACATTTTGAAGGAAATGCATCGCTAATGCCCTACACTGAAAATAGTTATACAAGTCAAGGTCATATACTGCAGACAGTTTTTGGTGCACTAAGGTGGAGATCCCCGGTGTCATGCAACGGTGACCGACTTAGTCAATTGGAAATTTTCACTGGGGATAGCTGCAAATAGAATATTAACCATTTCGAAACAGAGAAAAAAAATAAATTATGACTCTTTTTTATAATTAAGAAAAGAATTATTCGAATTCATTTTTTAATGTGAATCGGTGCTTTGTATGGTCATGAAGTGAACAAAAAAAAATTTAAAACGATGTAGAAATATGTAATGTTAATATCTTTCTTCGAAATAAGCAAACGAATATTATAATTAAACTTGATTTAGCGTTTAATTGTTGTAAGAAAATAAAATCATACTTCAACAGAAAACCGTTGAAACTTTATAATTTATGCATTAGACTGACGATAGATGGGGAATATATATATAATACTGCGACTATAGAAAAAATACTATACCTACTGTAGCCCGTATATAGTTTAATTGCCTTCTGCGTGACGAATAGCAACTAGTGACTGCCTTTCAATCATTAAGATGATGATTATAAATATGTGATTTGATCGCTTCGTAAGAATGTGAAACTCATAAAAAGGAACGTAGTAACCACACACTTTATGTAGAAATTCTGCACACATACACTAGCCCCCTAAACCCTGCAGGACGCCGCATTTAACAATCAAAGGCGAACGATCGTTGATCGTAATCAATAGTACTGACTTCCGAGAGTAGTGCGAAATTCTACTTCTGGTACTACATACTCCACGGAATCTATCTCAATACAAAAATTTGACATACCCCGAAAAAATACACTTTTAATAAATCAATTGATTTGCAGAATTTCTAAAATAAGGAGGTTGTTAAACTTTTTTCTTTGCATAAACTACATGTTGTTGCAAGACATATAACACGCCAACTCATCTTTTTGCAGGTAAGGATATTCGTCTAACCTTAAAAATGCAAAAATTATACGATTATGTCCAAGCATGTGATTTTGGATTCTTATCATATGTCTCAATTGCCGTTTCATTTTGTTCAAGCTTTTTTGAAACGCCTGTATTATTTATTTTGTATTAATTATTTAGTAGTTTATATAAAATTACAATTTTTCTCTCCCCTTTGACCCATTTCCAGACTTTCACCCTTTGGATCGGCGTGATCGATAAATAAATGAAAATAACAGAAACTCCGGATCACATGGAAGTAATTTTCTAAGAAATTAAACTCAAAAGAAAGAGATTTCTTTCTTAGTTTTGTTCACTTCATATGACTTGCTAATTTCGAATTTCATCAGACACATTAACACAAATAACTGGAGTAACATGCACAAAATCTCGAACAGAATGCAGCTTTTTTCAATCATGCCGTGCTTTTTCATTCAACAGATTGTACAGAATTCCTTAAGCAAACCCAGAGATTCGACTGTAAAAAACTTTTCAAGCTTATTTTTCTCTATTTTTAAGACTGTTCAAGGTTATAAAACGTAAAATAGTAATAATAATAGCTGATAAATTTGATTTGAATCATTTAAGCAAATTTTGAGAGAATACATGCGTATTCAAATAGTATAGAGATTGATTAATTCTGAAATGCGTTATATGCCAAGCAAAAAATTATACAGGTAAGTTAAGGTAATTGATTTAATATTTAATTTAATATTTAAAGTACAGTTATTAATTATATAATGTTAATGAGTTAATAATTAACTTGATACTTATCTAAAGTCATAAAACAATTTAGAAATATAAATATGCTTATATTTAATAAGCAAGAAAACCATTTTCGAAATTTCAAACAAGCGTGGTTACATAGAATATATTTCTAAGTAATAATATTTTTTAATGCTTCAAACAAATTAATTACGGATTTAGCAATTAAATCGATGTTCTTCTCCACCCATTAAACTGCATCTTCACCAACACATGTTAGAACAACTCCATCTCCATAAGCATTAGATCCAGCAAAACCATCTATAATTGGATTAGTAGCATTGCGGTTTCATTAATCTTGGGAAATACATACCATGAAGGTTCACAATGCTTTAGAAAAACATGCTGTAAAAAAAAGAGAAAAAAATGTTCAACCTTCTTTAGTTGGAAGAAAGTTTTTCTCTACTGTTTTAGTTTTCCTCAGTTTGCTTCTATCAAAGCCTGTCACACTTTGAAGAACTTGTTGCTTCCGGTCATATACTTTTTCTTGCGTCAATACTGGCAGACAACATTGCAGACTTTATTAAGTGGAACACATACATTTTAACTGTGATGAGTTGTACATATGATGCACAATATTTAAATCCAAAAAATCAAGCACTCAAAACTTTAGCCAAACAGCAATAAAAGTAAATTATTCTTTTCACGGAAAAGTTAGACCTATTTTTGAGAATATTCTTTGCGCTGATTGCCCCCCCCCCCTCCAAAAAAACTGTTTCAAACTCACTGTTCAGGATGCGACATAAGTTTTTGATTGGAAGTGGAATGCATTTTTTTCTATTCACTATGAAAAATCAAAGAAAAAAGTGATTGGGATTCCACATTTTTGAAAAGTTAAACCCTTTACAATGAGGTTATAACTCGGTAAAAGTATGTTTAAAAAATTGAAACTAGTCTAACTTTTTAAAATTAGCATCTTAAATAAATCCAAAAGTAGGTCTAACTTTCAAATCTATAAAATTGCTTTGGCCAGGTTTATTAGGTTCCTCTGAAAAGAATAAATTTATTTAATAGTCAATAGCTTGAATTTTACACATGGTAATAATATGAAATTACTTTTAGTATTTTAAATTGCCTTATCTTACATTACAACACGATTGTCTTTTAATTTTTTTATTCAATATATATTCAAGGGCCAATTTATGACCATCAGACGGTTTCAAAGGAAGTTGTATTTTTGGGATTAATGAAGAATATTTATCTGCAAAGAAAAAGCCACAAGTTATGATTTGACTAGACATCGAATAAACACGAAATTGTTTGTTCGAAACAGTATTATGAAAAACAGCATTGGAGAAATAGCCATCATTTTAGTTATTTGGGGGACAGCTGTCTTGACATGAAATGTTTGTACTTGCCCACAGACCCTCGACGTTTATCGGACTAATAGCGAAAGAATAATAGTGGAAATAAATTCTGTGCCATATCAAAAGTAAAGACCTAAAAGTAAATCGGCATTTTATAAAGCCTAGCTTCATACTCGAAAATCAATTCTAAATCTTTCTTTTCGTGCAAAATTTCCACGTACATGAATGAGAAAGATAATATAGACCTCCAAATTTTGTTTCCGTTAACACAAAGGAAAGGAAAAGACGTGAGTATTGAAGAAGTTGAATATAATACGGAACAAAGACAAGAATATAAATAATACAAAGCAGCTTCCGTGGCTGAAACTATCAACGTAAAAACAAGTGACGCACGAACTTGGAAGAGGTTTTAACAGTTCGATTTAATCTTCCTGTTTTTTTAAAAAAAGTGTCTGAATAACCAGATGTTTTTAAATGTCGCTGCAAATCACCAAACTTAAGTGCCGATAAATTTATCTAATGAACACAATGTAGTCTGTCACAAAACTGAAGACGTTGAAGGAAGTATTACCCAAATGAGCTGATCTGTTAATCAGTGTATCTAAATTCAACCCAGAACTTGAGAGATGAAAATGAAAAGAACCTGGTTGGGTCCACATGACTGTCAAATCGTTTGGAGTTCGACAGTGCAAATAACCGAATTTGATTTATTTGCTCAACGAGATCCAATGTGCTCAAATTTGATGCAAATCTATGCCATAGAAATTTGTAACTGTAATGCTCGCCAGAAGTTGCTGAGATCTATATCCAGTGATGGTCATAAAAGTTTGGCCGATGAAAGTAAATCAGGGAAAGATTATTTTGATAAACTTTAAGCTTAGTCCACTCTTCATATAATCTTTAAGTGTTAGAATATTTTTAAAGCGAAAGAATTAATCAGTAAACACAATATACAAATGAAATGAATCTGAAATAAAATAATGCATGATTTGAAAAAGGACAAAAATTGCAAAACTATGGAAATTTAACTTAATTTAGTTAAGGATATTTTAACACAGAAAACAATTACAAATCATCAAAATATTAAACATATAATAAAACTAAAATTTCTACTACGAAAACAAATACGAAAGCTAAATTTTCATTATGTAGAAAGCTAAGCTTTAGATCATTCTTTGCAGATAATGAAATGCAATATTTAGACAGAGCGCTACTTTTACTAAAAATAGCACTAATATTAAAGAAAATTTAGTTAACACTATACTAAAAGCAGCATTATCTTCGTTAAATAAAAGCAGTTAAAATAATCTAAAAGCTAAAGTAAATAAATAAATTTGATAAATTACCATATTCAAACAGTTTCTAAGATTTATTCAAAATAAAATAAAATATCTTCTTTGAAGGCCGATAAACTTACTTTGGCGCATTGTTTGATAAGAAAGCATTATCATTCGTAGCGTTAGTCAAATAATTTATTAAGCGTAAGATGTCAAAATTTGTACCAAATACTAATAAATTTCGTTTGCTATAAAACGCCGGAACTTTACATCTTTATTCAAAGATGTAACTAATATAATGACTTTGCTGAAGCAAGTAAAGAGTTTTGAAGCTATACTGACGAGCCGTTATTGAAAAGCATTTCTAGCTCATTAGTATTTCCTAGTTGCACAAGCATATATTTTGAATTAAACCTTCTTTTGTCGGTAACACTATCTTCTCCTTGGTATTGGTTCGCTTCAGTTTGGCTTTGTTGAATGTTGAGACACCAGTAAAGATTTCATGACGTTGCTTCTCTTGTATCAGATCTGACATAGGCAAATGGAAAAAATGTGAAAAAAAGTCGAAGCTTTTTATATTGATATGTAGGTTTTCGACAAACGCTGACTATTATTTTTATAGGAAAGATAGAGAGAGAGAAAGACCGTTAAAATTATTATTATTTTTATTATTGGATTTTTCAAATTATCAAACACTTTATTTGGAAAAATTTTCTTAATTTTTAGATTAATTTTTTCCCTAGAGTTCAGATTGAAAAAATTCAATTTAACTATTTCCGTTTGAAAAAAATACTTCAGAGATATTAATAATTTTCATCATTCTTTTTAATCGAAAAAATCATATAAACATATAATTTCAGAGTTAAATACATATGAGATGAAAAAAAAATCTGATGCAATTAGGAAATATGAGAAGAACTTATGCTCGCGTAAAGTATACGGCCCTGCCTGTTTAAATAATAATTATGCTTTTAATTTATGTTTCATTATTTTTTCATTTTTAAATTCTATTACAATATATACTCTTTTTCAAATTTAAATAATAATAAAAAAATGAACTTACTGAAGTATTTCATTAGAATTTCGAGTCCATTACCTTTTTAAAAAAATATTTTAAAAACAAAAAAGTAAGGCTTCATTCAATGCAGATCCAGGTTTGGGTCGGGGGCTGAGGAATAAAAAAAATTGTATCATCGTGACAAATGTCAAACCTTATGACTTATATAAACCAGAACACTTTAACTTTACAGATTTTACTCACCTGACAATAAGAAGCATAAAGAAAACTACAATAACTTCGATAATTTTAAAAAAAACACAATGAAATAAATAGCAAAAACATGTTTTTGACCGCGTCAACGCTACGAATACTAGTGGAATGACTACAAAAGTGGGAAAATTTTCGAGCCTGTCAAAAGCCAGGAAGAAATGTTGTCACTTTTTTAAGGAAGATTAAGAAAAAAAAATAATAACTGTAGTGATTTTAAATAAAATAAAGAATTCTATCTACCTTTGGGGGGCTGCAGCCCCATAGCCCCCTGGATTCGCCACTGGCTTCATTACTTTTATTAGAAAATAATTTAAAGCAATTTGTTTTACATAATCATAATCTGACGTATGCTGAAACAAACCAGAAAAACGAAATCTGAAATACAAAAAGTTTCACCGAGAAGAGAGAGGATGTATAAATGTTATCTATAAATCAAAGATGTTTTAAGTAGCATTTTATTTTTATGAAGATTGACGTCTAAGTGGAACATCAGCACATAATTACTTGGATTTAAATAATAAATTCGAAAATAACTTGGTTAGTTTTCACAAAACATTCTTTCTTAATGATATTGTAAGTTAATGATATCATTTTTCTACTATTTATTTTTTACAAAAACCTTAAGTTAAAATTGAACTTAACCTTCTTTAGAGGGCAAAGGATTCTTTTCTTTGGTCTCTGTGTGTTTCATTTTCGCCGCATCAAACTTCTCCAGTTCATTTTTGAAATCGGTGGGCACTTTTGGAAGATCTTCCTTTGCTGGACTAGACATGATGAGCAGGGATTGAGCTAAAGAAGTAAAAATATAAATTATTATTTTTTTCAAAATAAAGGATATAAAAAATACTGTAATTGCGCACAACTTGGACCAATTTGAATGATAAATAATAATATTAATAATTAAATTTTTCATTTTCACAGCGCTCTGTTATCAATCATCTATCCAATCAATAAAATGTATTCTGACTTTTTCATCAGAAACGAAGCAAAACATAATATTTTGAGTTTTTTCAATCAAATCTATCTTTTTAAAGAGCAATCTTCTTTTTGCATTCCTGCATGAGAAGTTTCTATCACAAACATTCATGGGAAATCATATTAATTTTGTTTCAAGATGAGAAATCTGGCAAGAAACTTATTATTATTGTTTTAAAATGCAGTTCTATAAGCTACATGAAATTTAAAAAAATGCGAAACTGTTTTGCAGCTCGATTGGAAGTATGGCGCCTTCATTATCTACTGCATCAGAAACTACGATAAGCGCGAGACAAGCTCAAAAACGTTATAACTTTCGTATATTTTGATACATAGTAAATAAAACACACGAACAACCAAATTTAAACCTATGTTAATCCAAAATGCATTTTCATCATGTGATCGGGGATAAAAATTGTATGAGGTCCTCGAAAATCTATTGTGAAGTTTCAAACCGGATCTAATAATTCAACTTCTGGGTTCCAAGTCTTATATTAAAATGAGACAAAGGAAGAAAAAAAAAAACATTTCCCGAAATTCGTCACGACGGGTAGAAAATGCGGTTGTTAGTACTTTTGAACTTATTTTATTCATCATTTGTTAAGAGTATTTTTTTTTATCAAGTGTCGCGCACCTTTTCATAAAGAGTGAACAACGGACCAGCATCAATTGTAACTACTATACTGGAATTTTTTATTCAACATTCAATTATTATTATTATTTTTATTTACAAACATTCATTTTGAGGTCTACATCTGAATATAAGTTTCACATTATAGGTAGTAGAAGAGACTTTTTATGAATTTCAATTAAGATTGTAATCGAAAGACTCTTTTAGAAGTATTATAATTCAAGTAGAGGATTTAAAAACCCCGAAAACAATTGTGACATGACCTTGCATTCGGATTTCCAAACTTCATCACAAACCACATAACTTAAATTCGATAAACTGAGTTCAAATATATCTGTATATATCGCAGTTATCATTTGATCCAAAAATTAACTCGCATGGACATGGGAAACATACTTAAAACTAAATTTATTTCGAGTGATATATTTATAATCAGTCCAATAAACTGATTATTAATCCATTAATCAAAGTTATAGCAATTATTATCAGCTCGAAAAATTAACTCGCATTGGTCTGTAAATTATAATAGAAAGTGATAGGCGAACAAAAGACAGAGCAAGAAATAACAGTAATGAAAAATATTTTTAAAAGACGTAATCTTTTATACTGTATTTGTACTTTTTGCCACATGCAAATTGTACGCTTTTGTTTTTCTGGCTAGTTAAATCGCATTTCCATCGCTCTTCTCTTTTATATATGCAAAAAAATTGTTGAGTCTGCAATCGCTGACAGTGTAAACACACCTGAAACCACGATTTCAAAAGTTATTGTTGTGCTCCAACAGGTCGTCAAACAATTTAACCCTTTTAGGTCAAATAGACATAATTTTTAAAGGACATCAATATATCTTTAAATGTTGATTTTTAAATCACTAGAAATAATAAGGTAGGCGGACCGATAAAATTTTCTGAGCTTCGCTTAAGTGCCCATAAAAAACAAAAACCGTAAAGATTCTTTAGTTTAAAGTAAACACCAATTACGTAAAGTAAAAAGAAAACCAAAACAAACAATCTCTGTTTAGAGAAACTAACAGAGATGCATTCATTCCAACCTTCTCAGTGCAAGATAAAATGAATAGAGAAAAAAATACTCTGTAACTTTCATGGAACACTACCAATTTCGAAGATCTTGCACTGACTGTGCTGTAAGATTATTCGATTTTGGCTAACCGTCTTCTTGAAGAGATATTTTGGGACACACCGTGAAGTTTGTCTGAATGACGTAGGCGTACAGTGATGAAAAACGTATTAAGTATACCCCGCAGAATATGTGTCTTGTAGGAGTTTTGCTTTTAATTCGACGTTGACTTAGAACTGGAGAATTCTTTGTTTCAGTTTGCCTAAGTGGTTTCTCAATTTCTGTTCGATTCTGCTACAACGTTTTGCTTTCAAACAAAGAGAGTTCAGTTTCTGATTTCCTCGTTGATAATAATAGTTAAATACCTTTCACTACTTCTGAATGAATTTTGTCGAGTTTATATTTAAGAATAAGTAAGCTTTCATGAGAAATTCTGTTTTCAAATGACTGATATTTGGTACATAAGGTCTTGAAGGATCTTGATTTCATTGTTCACTGGCTATTCATTTTGAGACATAATAATAATAATCGTAATACAATTCACGAATGGTGTAGTTGAACTAGCGTTGTAGTAATTGTAAATTTTAAAAAAACTACATTTATTAGCATGCTGACTTTTACATCAGATAACAGATACTTTAAGATAATAAGTTGATAATCAATACCAATGCTGTATTAGCATTAAATGTGAAATAGGGAGAACCATAATGTGAGAAAGTCCGAAACTCTTACAAAAATCTTACTTAGATTTCAAAAACGTTTCAGCGTTAAGCAGCCGTAGTACGTAAGTAAGCTTTCAAGGTTAATTATTACTCGAAATGAGCCCGTAATATCCATTAATGGCTATATTTATAGTTAACATATTTTGGAATGAACATTTCACTCACTATTATAAAAAAGATGAAGGGCAGCTTATGGCAAAGGGGGGGGGGACCAGATTAATATAACTATAACCAGTTAAACCAAAAAACTTCTACTCAGTTTAGTTTAATTACATTAACGTCTTGTTTTGAAGCAACACAAGGGCTATTTTGGGATGGTCCTCGTAATTTTGAACCATGTTCAGGCGTCGCCATGTCATAAGCGGGGACGTCCCTTGAGCTGACACTCCTTCTCTGAGCTTCCACGCTACACCCGAAGAGGAGTGTTTGACCCTTGACTTCGCACTTGGCGTACGCTGGGCCCGTATGCACCGCGGAATCGGGGCTCGGGCCCGCGGTCGTCCGGTCACGAAGCAGAGACTCTGCCACAAGGCCACCGCCCCCACACATAGCTCTGCACAGATACGTCATGACCATCTATGCCAAATAACATTGAAATTTTCTTAACTCTAACTTCAATTCTAAATAGACGTGTCTGGAACACGTTTAATAAGAAGTTTTGAAACTACCACGCAAAGCAAATGCTCATAAAACTCTCCCCCTCCCCCGTGTTTAACCTTTTTCCATATCGCGAGAAATATATAAACATTGTTTCGTACTTCGAAATAATTTCACTTCATTCATTTATAAATTCGAATGTTTCAGCATTTTAGAATAAGGTCGCTGTTACGTAAAGCTACATTATAACTGTGCAGTACATTACACCATATTACGATTTCACTTTAAGCGGTTAGTAAGATATACTATTTTAAGAATTTTAAGCCAAATACAACATTTTTTTTTCATTTGGAGGATATTTTTTTCTTCCTATTTCAATTGTTATCCACAAGGTTTTGTATGACCTATTCTCGGCCTTTTGTTTGTTTGTACGTCTCAAAGGAGAATAAAGGAAAGATACAGTCAAGAGTGCGTTTCCCAATTTCCAAGCCAAAATTGTTTGGCTGGAAATGTAAATGAGCTGATTACAGTGTCCTAAACCTGCTTCAATTGGTCCAAACCTTGGCTCAAGATCTTCAAAGAAGAAACAGAAATAAAAATCTGTTTAATTAATTCCGAACAGCAGTAAAACTTTTAATGGAAGCAATTACTCTTGCTTCTTTATGTATATAAACAGAATACTTCTGATCTTCAAAGGAGAAACGCAAGAAGGATGAGGAAGAAATATGAACGCAAAGAGCATTCCGACGTCACGAGGTTAAAAATAATATTTACTGCTAATCTAGTCCCCAGTTTCACAGAACGATGAGGGTACAGTAACATACAGTTTTTGAATCATCATTCTTTCAAGAACGATGGTAGCATGCAATTCGGAATTTTTCGCTTAAAACCACATACATTTTATACATCCCAAGACGATAAAAGGACGTCGAATAGGTGTTTGAATGTTTGTTATTTTTATTTGTTTTATCGGCTTATGCGATAGATAATTTTATACTTTTTCTGAACTTCTCAGATTAGCAATCAACTATGATATTTAACATCAGGCAATACATGAAGCATATGCAATTAGTTTTTGATAATTTTCATTTTTAATACATAAAATTAAGTAGTAACTTAATTTTCTTGGTAATTGGAAAGTAGCGTTTGCAAACTCTAAGTGTCCAGCCTGTTAACAGCGAAATGAAATAGAAATATTGATGTTTGGTTACATGATATTTGAAAGGCAAGCATTGAAAGGACAATAACTTTCTTCCTAGAGAACAGAAACTTCAATTCATATCTACATGCAATCTGAATAGTAGGAAAAAATTCTGCTTTCTTTAAAGAACGATTTTAACTGAGTGAATTTTATATTCTCACAGTAACAAAATATTTTTTATATCCTTACAGAAATCTAGCATACTAACGAATAAGCTGAAATCGCGCTACATACGTGTGTAAACTACTTGATAAACTTTTAAGTGAAATGACAATATTTATTTGCTGAAATCTGCTGCACCTCTACGTTGAATAGGTACAGCAGATACTTAGCACAGCAAATATTACCTATGAATGATTTTACTCATCTAAAAGAGTATATAGCCTACCCTAGAATCATTTATGAAGGAGAAAAAAATACCTAGAATGAATGTTCTAATAAGGACTGAGTTTAATAAAGATTAATGAGTTTTATTTTATTTAACTATTCAAAAAATAATGAGAAAAGATGGATTATATCAGATTCTAGAAAATCTTCACAGATTCCGTAATTTTTTCGTGACGTCCTAGAGTAAAATACAAACTCGTTTTAAAGTTCATGCCTACCTTTCGTATAATCAAAAACTTTTGATTAGTTTATAAATCAATTAAATACAATCCAAGCAATTTGGAAGACATGCATACACTGAAATAAAATATATAACCTGACTATACAGAATTACAAAAATATAAAAGATTTGATGAATGACCATGTGGGGCAACTAGGAATTAAATGTAAGTAAGGAAAATATTTTAAAACAACCCTTTCTAGAGTAGGAAATAATTTGAGAGAAATAATTTTCGATAAGAGAATGAACGATAAACAAAATATTTCTAGTTTCCACCTAAAAAAAAATGATGAAGTGGAAAAAGCATTTGAGAAAACGTAATATTCGAGCAATGAATACGATTTTTCTTCCATATTATTGACAAAGTGTCTGGATGAGTTTGCTAAGTAATAAAATTTGCAAACAAGATAGAATTCTAAATACGTAAAAACAATAGAAAACATACTGGTTTAACGCATTCCTGATTATTATTCCTTAATGCAATCTGATTCAAGAATTTCGGCCAAAGAACATAGGCAGAAATTAATTAATAGCATACTTATAATTTTATCTTTCAGTGTAAACAACAGAAAAGAAAAACTTAATCCCCTCCCCCTCTAAATCTGAATGATTATGTGCTTCTGAAAGCATACGATATTAGAAATTTCTGGTTTTGGTTAATAAGATAATCATGCTAGCACGGTATCTATTCCTCACTGAAATATCATTGAAGTATGAATACGTGACACATAGGATATCTGGTATATCTCATAGTCAACAAACCTTTTATTCGAGATAACTCCCGAATGACCACGGTCACCCAAATCACACAGTTAGAGTAACTAGAACTTGCACTGTAGGAAACTTAGAAGGAGAAATTATGCCGCGTGTGTGCGTTTCAGAAAGAGAAATTATGCTGCGTGTGTGTGTGTTTCAGCTAAACATACATATTTATTAGATTTCGGTACCATAATTAAAATAAGTATTTAAAAAATAATGATTAGTCAAAATAAGATATATACAAATGAGATTAAGAATTAGAAAAGGAAAGAGGGAAAAAACTTTGCATAAATACGCGTCTATTAAAAATGGTTTTTTTTTTTTTTCTTCTTCTTCCTTTAATGACAAAATATCCCCTCTCTATAAAAGGTGACAGGTAAATGGAGTATGCTACTGAAACTGATTTTACAAACACAATAAAAATCCTCTCGGTTGAAAAATTGAAATAGACTAAATCACTCCTCTTACTCATCTGTGGTAACGGATTTAATAAAGGAAAGACATAACAACGATGCGAGTCTGAATTATTTGGCTTATTTCCAACACTTGAAAGAAAATAACAGCTATGACTTTAAACACATTTATAATTGTAAGGGCAAGAGAAGAAATTAAAGTCAAAATCATTGAAGAAATAATATAAAATAGTGGGAAGAGGAAGACAGAATGTTTAAGAAGCCAAGTGAAGAAAGAAACTAGAGCGAGAAACACAAGCAACAAAACATGAGCGAATAAAGGGCTGTTTGTCTTTTGAAATCGTAGATGTTTCAAAAAGGTTTCAACCATATCAAAGTAAAGCTTAAGTGTTTCAAAGGAGTAAAACATCCATGATATGGCTGACAAGACGGTGAAAAATGGAATAGAAAGAGAAAATGCAGCAAATCAGGGCAGTAGGAGTATTTGTTGACGCTATTTAACTTTTTTTTAACACATAGATACTTCTAGATTTAATACAGAACATATGAAGACAAGAAACATTTCGAAGATTTGAAGTACAAAGTTAAATACTCTTTGGTCCCAATGAGCGACAAACAGAATGATAAGTCAATTCAAGCGCGAAGTCTAAAATTATCTGAAATTATAACTTTCAGTTTTATGAAGTAACAATTGTGATACTCAGGCGAATTATATTAATAATTTACGATACGTAAACTTGGTACATATTTTCTGACATTTATGGATCAATAAATATCCAAAAATAGGAATTTAAGCAATTATTTATCATTAGAGTTAAGCCTCGTTACATGAAAAAGTTATGTAATTCGAAAACAGATACTAATCTAAATGATGGAACAATCAAACGGTTGTGGGATATAGGATGCTTGTTTTCTTGTTGAAATTGTTAAGATTAAGCTTGAGGGAACATTTTCTCTCATTTTTTCTGACAATAATTTTTGCCAAAAGAAAACTCTTCATAAAAAAAGTTAATTAAGCAACAACAACAAAAGAAAACAACTAAGAAAAATCAAACAACAAAAATACTATACGACATTTTTCGTTTCAAGAAAAATAAAATAACTATTTTTTATATCGATTTTTTTCTTGTCGAATACCTAAGAAAGAAACCAGTAATTCAAAAGAAAAGCAGGAAAATGCATTAAACAAGAATTATTTGCATACCTAAAATAAATTGTTAGAGGTGATATAGCAAAAAATGAACAAACAGTTTGACTTTCATTTTGGTCATAGACAATTGAAAAATGACTTCAGACAAGAAGGTCAGGCTCTATTGCAGAAACGAGCATGTTTCAAGCACGAGTGCATATCATAACACAGCATGGAGATGAAGGGACATCTGTCTAATCTTAGTATCGCTGAAGAGCATAATTCCGTCACAATCTTTGAAAGGATGCGATGAATGACTAAGAAGATGGCTGTTTATTTTTACATAAATTGATATCCTGACACAGACAGAGATCTGCAAATCATAACTAGCGATGAGGTTAGATATTACAGATATCTAGCATCATCAAATTGATCATCCATTTTAAATTGACGAAATTGTCATCCTTAAATCCTACTTGAAAGAAAAATGTAAGCTTGAACTGTTGAACGCTAAATTATTTTGATAACACAGCAGAATATCTTTTATATATGAATAATCATCTGGCAGAACACCAAATGGGAAAGAGGAAGCAAAATTAGACGCTCTCTTTATCTCTTCGCCCACTAACACCTGCTCGACTTTTCTGGGTCTTGCAGTTACGACTGAAACTTATTTCTCGGCTGAATTAAAAGGTAAGTACAACTTGCAAGCGAAATATAAATATTTATTATGTTCAAAATTTAGTTCAAGCTACATATTTTTTTTTCTTTCACACAAAATAGAATAAGCATGTTGCATTCGGTTGCTGTAAGTTAAAAGTGTCAGATAGTTTTGTTCTTGAATCATGGACTTGACATTCGAATTGGAATTAATCCAAGTTCCTTTGATTTTGTCCAACTGCATTCACAAAAGCTAACCAGTAATAACAATATTTATTATTGTTTTATAAACTTGTACGAGTTTCCATCAATCAAGAAAGAACTCAACCTATAACTTCCAAAATACGCATAGAAGTGATTAGGAGTCAATCTTTTAGAAGACAATTTGTATTCTTGTTAATTAAGTTTTCTCACCACGAAGGATTAAGTGTAGTTCAAAAACATCGTAACATGAAAGTGGACAAAGAAGACCTTAAAAAACGCACACAGTTAAATGTGTAATTGGAATGCATGACACTTTATATAACACATCAAGAAAGTAATGTCATGGCAATATAATATGAAGAACAGTTAATATATAAATTTTTGACAAAAATAATTTTGCATTTCGGATAGTATAGTTGCTTGAAATCAGGTGGATTTTGAAAATTTCAGAAAGAGAAAAAAAAATTGCGTTCTAAAAATATTTTTTTAGGATTTACAGGGCTATACAGCTACATTTTTTATCTCTGTACTATATGAACATTAATAACATACCAAAATTATGAATATTGATAATTATTTGTAATTTTAGTTAAGCACTAATTAAATCAGCTTAAATGATTAAAAGAAAACTACTTGTATAGAATTATTCCTGCACTGCATGTGTGAAAAAAGTGACAACGAGGGAGGGATTCTGTCTGGAGTTCACGGACCCGAGTAACTGAACCGAAAACTGAAACCGAACTGGTATATGACCTGAGAAATTAATATGTACTTATAATTGTAGTGACAAACAAAAAGGATAGATCAAGAATAAGTGAAAAAAAGACATCGTTTTATGTTAAATTTGCGGAACAGAATCCTACTGCGTGAAAAAAGCAGTTCTTCGTTTCAGAAAAATTCTCACTCCTAGAACTACCAATAAAGTTATCATGTAGAGAATTTGAGAAATTACAATTTTTATCTACAAACGTCAAGTAAGAGATAAAAAGCTTTTGAAAATAGTGTACTTGACAAGTAAATTTTCACTAAAATAATTACTGACTTTTATCAAATTTCACTTTGATACATCTCTGACATATTTCTCTCGAATTTTGTTCCATATTATTAATAGTTTGAAGTGGCGAAGACGTTGGCAGAACAATATTCGTCTGTTTAAAACTGAAATACGATAAATCCATCGTACTAATTAATTAGGTAGATTTTCATGAAGTGCAATCGTGTTATCAGTGTCATACAATGCGAAATATGTGCAAAAAAGAAGTAACGTCTGCTGCGGATGAATAAAAAAATACCAAGATAGCAAACAGGAAACAAGGAAACCAAGGACTTGCGGTAAAGAGTAGCGTTATTTGATAGTTTTAACGACAGAAAGCAGTCTTAGCCAGCTAGACTCTTTGCTCCCAATCCTAGTAGTGGATTCTTTTGGGAATTCATTAGCCCGCATGTATCAACAGTGAAATTATATTTTACTGTCGGCTTTTTTTTTAAATTTCCGTTTGTTTTTATTTCTCTCAAATGGCGATCGTTTTACTACTCTTGGAATATCAAATTGTTTTAATGTGAAATGACTTTTGCTGTAACGTTGCGGAAGCTCGTTATCGCTTTCGTTTCCGAAGCCGAGGATGCTTGCTTTTCAACGGTATGCAAATAGTAGGCTTTCTCAAAAATGAATTTTAAAATATCTTCAAGTGGCATGCTCTTTAGAAACATGGGATTCTTAACTTCTATTTAGACATCAAAAGTGTAATTAAAATTTTTCTGAAAAAAAAAAACATACAGTATTTTCAGTCCACAATTCCATTCTCGGATCGAAAATATTATTACTGAGCATAATCAATTCGAACTTGCAATCATTTTTATTTGTCCTCCTAATTCATTTTTTAATCTATTAAATTCTTTACCAAAAATAGTTGGTTGAATTCATATTTAATTTAATTTATCCTCAGCCCAGGCCCAGATTAAACTCTGTAGGTCCCTCAGGCAATGCAAGTTTGACACCCCCTTCCTCTTCCTAGTATTATCACAACTTCCAAAACCAGGCATTTATTGGTGGTTTTAATTTACTCTCTATAAAAGTAGTTTTTAAGTAAAACATATTACGATGAACTGAAATAACAGAACTTTCAACTGCGGATGACCTTCAAGATAGTTGGTTTCAGTTATAGGTGATATGCATATAAAAAATTTAAATTTAAAAGTAATTTTAAACAAAATGATAAAAAATCACAGGACTTTTTTAACGCATTCTAAATACTCAATTACAAAGTTTTCCAGGGCAATTGACTTGTAAGTCAGTCAGTCAACTAAAAAAAAAAAAATGGATCACACTGACCAGCAAACGACTTTGAAAACATGGGGGAAAAATCCTAAGAATAATGTTCTGAAATTTAAATGACACTTGATTTTAATTTGAACATGTTGAAGTACATGACCCTTGTAAATCAAAAGAAAGCACAAAATTAGATAATTCTGAAAATACTGCAAAAAATAAATCCCAAGACCTCCAAAGTTGCCGGATCTCCAGGCAGTTGTCAACTTTGCCTATTTGATAATGCTCGGCTCTGCCTCTCCCTCTATAATTACAACACTGTAAAAGGGGTATTTAGTGTTACAATACAACCCCAGTTAACAGAACTAAAGGGAGGAAGCCGTTTCGGATAAAGATTTTTTCGGTTAAGCTATGAACATCTATTACTATTTTGTATATAATTACAGTATGTAATTCTGAAATGTTTTGAATGTAAAACGAATTCAAAACTCTCTTTGTAGGCTACACTTATGTTCTTTATTAAAGTTAAACCTTCGTCGGGCGCAAACTCGCACCGGCGAGTTCGGGCGCAATGCGTCTCAGGCACAGGTAAACAACATCGTAATTAATATTATTAATACGCATTAATTTTAATTTTAGCATTCTAAATTAAGAAAAAAGCGGGGAATATCGTTCCCCAAAAGTCTCATTTTCGCGATTATTTCCGTGCAGTACAGTACGTATTTTTTAGATTTGCGATTTCAGATAACCCGGATTCTGTTAACCGAGGTTTTACTGTAGTTGTAAATGTTACAAATTATTTCAAATTACTGAACTGATTATTTGCTAAGAGGTTTTATACATTGTGTAGAATGAAGCATTGTCAGCTTTATGAAGAACATCAATGTGTTCTGGACGATAAATCAAAAATCATTTTTTTTCAAGTCAACACATAATTTAAAAATCTCCGTAATGAACACATTTAAATATGTTTTCCAGCAGCGGCTGATGATAAACAATACATACTTTTAAAAGAAAAGTATTATCTGCGCATTTTAAAAACTGTTTTCTAAATATTTAATTCCTAATTATATGTATCTCATTAATATATCATTAACTGACTATCTATTCACTGCAAAAGAAATAATGTAAAAATACTGGGATCAATTTCTGTTAAAATAATACATATTTTTTCTGCTTCTTTGGTGAAGAGACAATGTTTTGACAGAAAAAAATTGAATCCAACCTTGAAGTAATAAGTATACCGGCTAATGCAGACAGAACAATGGAGAAAGAATGTTTGCTACTAAGCTTAAAAATAAAGATTTATTTCCATTGGCTTTTGTAAAACATTATTAAGTGTTTTCTCATTTACAATCTTTAATATAAATTAATGAGATATTTTATAACTTCATTCATTTTCTATTTGTCTTTTCCACAAATATATGCAAGACGTACAAATATAACATTCCAATACAGGCAATTATGAATTTAAGGGGGAAATGTATCGCTACCAATTATTGAAAGGTTTGTAAAAAAGAAACTGAAAATTATCCTTTAATAATGATTTTTTTTGTTTACGATGGTATTTTACTTACTCACTAAAGGTTTGTCATGTGCTATTTGTTTTTTAAGTTGATTAAGTGATTGATTTTAAGTGTTTTATACAACAAATAAAAAATTTTAACTAAAGAATTCGTGTTTATATTAAATTCATCAGAGAAGTTTCATAAACTACACAATTCCTATTTGGTCTGCTCAAATCATTACACTAATTTTCAATTTGATGAGATAAAAAAATCACTTATTACATTTATATAGAATTTCTTTTTCATTTTAGGGCTTTGTACCTTCTCTCGGTTTTTGGAAATTCAACTAAATAACGGACCATTCATATTCGCCACGAGAATAGAAGAGCACACAAAACCAACACTTTGTAAAGTTCTTCGTATTTTCAGTTCATTAAATGCATTCAGACAAGATAAAGTAAAAGAATCGCGAAAATTAATGACTATTTAGGAATATAGAAAAAATGGAATAAAAAAAGTAAGAAATAAATTAAGTAGAATAAATTGCTTCCGGAGTCAAACCTCAAAGAGGTCAAAACTGCAACAAATAAATAACTTTCACAAATTTGGATTCAGTCAGAAAGGCCGTGAACTTCACTTTACAAAAGGCCATTTCAGAGACACGAGAGTCAGAACAGTTGGATACCATTTTATTTAATTTGAGACATCATTTAATAGATGGACACAGTTTGATTCAATCTGAGATATCATTTTAACAATAGAATGAAATAAATTATTTTCTTGACGAGACTAAATAAATCCATGCATAGAATTAGTTTAGTTAAGTTGGATTACATTATGACACGGAATTTCTCGTCAAAATTCAAATGGAAAAAAGACTATCAGAAAGACAAACGCAACTACAGCTCTTTCTAAACATAAAAGAGGAAGACAGAATTTTAGGATAAAAATTAATTACTCCCCGAAAACTCTAAACAACAGAAAGGAAAATAATTTTTTTAACACAAAAAAAATTCAAAATTAATGGTCATTTATCAAAAATGGTCCATTTAATTAATATAAATGTCTGGTTTGCTACTTGTAGAGCAAATCATCCATTTCTGTTTGTCAACCTCAAAAGTTTTAACGAAGCAATCCTTCTGTTGTTTAATCTATTTGTAGAACATTTTAAAATATCTTTACCACACAGCTTTTTGAATATTTTTTCATATTTATTCAACACTTCAGATAATAATTGTGTGAGGAGCTTAAGATAATTAAGGGTTCAACTGTTAAATAAATAATTAAAATTTTTCAGTTCTACTGAATTAATTTTGCAATTCGGTTGAAACATGTTTTAAGGTTCAATGTCGAATTTATAAGTGGAGTATTTTTTTGAAGAATATGTAGGAAACTAATAAATGTAGAAGTTTAAAGAGAAACGTAAGTATTTGACAAGAAATTTAGAAAATATTTCCATGACCCTCATTGAAACTCTCCTCCATCTTTAATTTAGAATGACGTAGCATTACAAAAATGTTTGGTTGATTCTTGAGTACTTTTCTCATCCCAGATCCTGTATTACTATTTTTGCGTCATCTAACTTAGCTCACTGATCTTTTTCATTAACACTTGAAGTTTAAATAAAAAAAAAAACTTTAAACAATACTGAAATATATGTGTGAGGTATAAGAGTATAATAAATTCTTATGCATCGGCCAAATATATCCTCTTTTCGCATTTTAATAACAATGGGGACAATACATACTGAAATCATAAGTCTTCTTGTTGCCATCTCACCACAAAGTCTCATAAGACGGAATATTTATATTTTAACTGAATGCTAGATATTTTTTTTGTTTGTTTGTTCTTAAATAAATTATATAAGACAAGAAGCTGTTATATTTATGGTTTTGACATATTTCATGTATATTGTGTAATGTATCTTGACAGCACATAAATTATAAGATTTGTCATGCATTCTCGTTCGCTTAAATCCCAATCCGAGTTGCTTTGTTGCAAATGACGTTTCATTTCAGAGACAGTCAATGGATTTTTTTTTACCCGAATGAACTCGTATTGTACAAAAATCAATTGAAGATAAGGGCACACGAGTTATCTTCCTACCTCTTACTCAAATTAAAAAAGGTTATAAAAATATATAATTTAAAGGCAAAATAATTTCAAAATTAAAAGCTGCTTATGAAATCTAATATTTTATGCAGAAAAGTTGGCTTTGATTTTGTCTTAAAAAAGACACTAACTGCGTTAATTTACTTAAATATCTAAAATGTTTTAAATGACAAATCAGAAATCGAAACAATACTCATTTCAAAGCAATTTGAGTTAAATTTGTAAGACTGCAAATTGAAACACTGAAAATGACTTAAATTTTTTTTTTTTATATACAAATAAAGGGAATAGGATCACACAAAAATTTATATTATGATTAGAGTTGGGGAGATTGGTTTCTTTAGTGCAGCAAGGGCCAAATTTGGCCAAACTTCACTAGCGTTGGACAGAACACCGCCCCATGTCATTACGGCAACCGAACCGGTTGGATGGACATGGGACACTAGAGTTCGACAGTGAATGCAAACACTTGGTTTTAATGTCTCAGTGGTATAAAATGGATGTATAACACAGTAGAGCAGAATATTATTCAGAATACCGTGTATCTATGTCGTACAGGCAACAGATGCACACAAACAGAAAACACTGATTACTTCAATGTAAATTTTAAACAAGTCGTTTAAAAAAATGAAATGAAGAAAATTATACAGAAAATATATTCTGCATTTTATTTAAAAATCTTGAAAAATTCTACAATAGAAATAATAATAAAAAATTAATAGCAGATGAAAAAAAAATTTGGGATCTTTAAAAATACTTCTTTTTAAAGATCCCAAGAATTCTTCTAATTTATTGAATAGATATCTCTCTGAAATGAACATGGTTGATTCCATCATCGACATAACCATTTAAATTAAAATGATTTAAAATACGTTTAATAAATCAAGATATAATTGTAAAATGTGAGTAATTAAAATTTCATGCCTTATTGTTTTTTAGGATTTATTGATTACTGGTACTGATCAATGAAGAAACCAATCAATACACAACATTTTTCTAGTCATTCCCTGTTTCAAAGTGAATTGAAATGAATGTCGAAATGCAATGTATACAGAAAATGTGTTGACCATTTACTGAATCCCCCCCCCCCCTCGATCTAGGAACAGATTGTAAGCCCGCCGTCTGTCGTTTTGGAGGGGTGGGGGAAAAGTTCCACTGATCAGTGCCAGATGGCGAAGGGCTTTGCATTCACCTCCCATAACGGATGCCGATATTTTGCTGATATTTTGTTTTTCAACCCGCTTCCTTTAGTTTCATGCGAAAAACAATTTTTTTTTCCTACTTGACTGATTCCAACAACAACACTAACCAAATGTTATGCAGTAATTTATCTTCTGTTTTTGAAAATATAAAGTTTTCTGCTGGTCGACAATATAATAATGACTCAGAAATTGCAGCCTTATTTCCTTCATCGGCTAAAAATTTACGTTGCTACAATATAATCTTCAAATTTTATACAAAACAAAAGGCATCAAATAATGCTTTGAATCATATATAAAATCGACTATTTGTTGATATATTAATAAACTAATTAGAACGTTTCATTGATACAATATTCATTTGCACACTTGATTAAATGTATACATCTTATTAAAATTATCTCAAATTAGGCGAACTAACACAATGGTGTAGAGAAGGTAAATGGTTCCCGGGGCATAGTATTTTTTCGATTCCCCTCATCATATCTGACTTTTGGAAGTGGAACTCTTCAAAATGTATAATGTACAGTAGAACCCCGGGAATCCGAACCCCAGGAATCTGAAATTTCGGAAAATCCGAACATCTTTTTTTAATTTTCTGAAAAAATTTACTGGAAAATGATTGAAAAATAACAATTACGAATCAGAAGCAAAGCTAATGTTTATTCCTAACTTAAAAGAAGAATTTCATATGGTCTAAGAATTAATACAGCACCTTAATTAGTAGAAACAAAATCAGATATCTTCTTTTACCCCCCAACTTGTTGGCCACTGTACCGTGCGAATCGCTGCTAGCTCTTTCCATACTCTTTCACAACGTACACAAAGTCAATAGTCTACTGCATTTGGATATCAAGAGTATTTTACCAAATTTCCCGGAATCCAAACAGAGGTCAGTCCCAATTAATTCGTATTCTCGAAGTTCTACTATAAATGTATTGAAAAGTTGTGTATGCGTTGTACAGACGACTTTTTCTTCGCCGTTCTCTCTACCCCGTTCTCTCTACCTGGGGCATGGAAGCTAACTTCTAGTGGGGTAGTCGCAAAACAAGCAGTGCCCGAACGCTCTAGCCTGGGTGACAAAAACTGGGTGGTGTTTGAAGTAAGTTTTCACAATTTTTTCTTATTTATTTCTAGTAAAAAAAGAAGAAGAAAGAGCAATGCCGGACGGCATTCTGGCTCCACTGCATCCCTACTACCTTCGCTACGCCACTACAAACAAAATATTAACATTTAGTTGGACAAGCATACAGAGCATGGATAACGGAGCTAGATTAACGAAATAATATATTAGACTTAAAGCATAATGTACTTAAAATAAAAATTATAAAAAATGGTGAGAAAAAATAGAACACACTTGACCTATGTTAGAAATAAAATTTTTATAGAAATTACCTATTATTAGAAAAATTCTTATTTACAACTTATCTCATTATTTTCTAAGTCATCAAGAGTTTCATTTATAAACAGAAAAAATTGTTAAAAAATAATGACAGACAAACATTTATACTTTTTTTTTCAAGAGTAATATCAGAACAACATTCAGTAATGCGTGAAAGCAGATTTAAAACGCACGCCTTTAAAAAAGCAAAAGGGATAAAAAAAATGGTTTACGTTCCGAGAGAGCTCCTAAGTTTTAAATTTTATATCAAACTCAAACGCAAACTATATTTTTTAATTTTTTCCCTCGAAGTAAAATAGACTTACGAAAGAACATAGCCTAAGGCATAAATTTTATTGAGGTAGACTTTCGCCGTTAACTCTTCAAACTAACCTTAACTTTCAAAAGTAAACTCAGAGATCTGCCTGACAATTTCAAGGGTAACTTGGTTCAGTTCCAAGCTAACCTCCACCCGCAAGAGTAGTCTGCTGCAGTTTAAGTAAACTCTTTCGGTTATGTATGCACTTCCCGAGAGCCTAAAATCTTCACCGCAGAGTTTTTTTTTAAAATCCAAAGTTAAGTAATTTCTTTCACAGCTTGTGTCTTTACAAGTTGAAGAATCTTCCGCAAACTACATATGAAAGTTTGGAAAAGAAAAGATATATTTATAAGATATATACAGATATATTTTTAAATATCAAATATGAATTTCAAAAAGCGCAACTGATTCTGACGATAGTACAAGATTCTAATCAAACAAAAAGTTTCTTTAAATATTAAATAGCTAGTCATTCTGTAAAAAGATCATCATTTTGTTATATGTAAAAGAGAAAAATTAATTTATTTACTTGCTAGTGAAATGAAACTAATCTGAATGGCTGCAGTTAAGCAGCTAAAGTAAATGGCATAGAAAGACTAGGTTTTCATAAGTACTAGGTGTAGGCTTTTATTGGTACTAGGATTATTTAACATCAATTGGAGGTAAAAATAATTCTCTCAGAATGCCTGAATTGTCATGCTTTTAAAGAGGATTTCGAATAAAAAATTTTAGGAGGATTCGATTTTAGTAAGTAGATTTAGAATTTTTTTATAGCGCTTTACCAGACCAGTGAAATAGTAAGCATAGTATATATACTCTGGCCGAGTTTATTAATTTCGGAGGTATATGTGAAGAGAGAGAGAAATGGTTTCGGACGATGAAATATAACATTTGACCATCATCTCGTCATTTATAAGAATTTAGACTTTTATGCTAATACATATGAGACAGAGATGAAAAAAATCAAAAATTCTTTTTTTTCTCTTTTATTTTGTTTCTTCATTTTTTAACCCTACGTACAGTACGGCGAATCTTTTTGTTTTTGCTTGTTAAAGCACAATATTGGGTGCACAGTTAGGATGTGACTTTTATAAACAGTTAATAAGAAAAAAAAACTTTGATTTGAATCTATTGTAAGTGTTATTCGGGGCAGCAGATAACATTGCAAAAAAACATTTATTTTTTTCCAGTTAAACTATCGTGTCTTTTTTTTTAATTATTTAAATCTGCTCATTACTGTTTACGAAACAGATTCCCAGATTTTGAAAAAAGAATTTTTCTTTCCTTATGAAAACTCTCGTATGGAAATCTGCCGTGGAAATTCATATTAATAAAAACTTCACTTTTTTTAGAAATTACTTTCCTTAGGAACTAACCAAATACAAATATCAAAATACTATAAACGACACATTTCAAAAATATTCATGCATGGAAACATTTTTATCAAATGACATTATAATAAAATCATTTCTAAAAATGGATACTCTGTGACCGATTATTCCACGCTGGAAGAAATCTGTCCCTAACTAAAAATCAGAAACGTGAAAATCGCCGTAAATTCTTATAAAAATGTTCATTTTGAAGCAAGATTTCGTGTGTGGGTTTCAGATCTGACTGCAACATCCTTGACAACGGGACAAGGAAGTAGAAAATAATTTGTAGTTTTTATGTCCGATACAAATATTCATCTTTTCTGTTTAATTGGTTGGTTCATACTTGTCAGCATTGTTTGTGTGAAATTGAGCAACAAAATCTGAAAATTTTTCCTCCTGGAACAATCCTTCAACGTATAGTATCGAATTTCAGAAATTCTCCCTTAGAAAAACTTTTTTTAGAGAGGTGGGGAGACAGTGACCTCAAAATGCGGGAAATGAAGGGAGAGACATTTTGCACGGAATCCACTTCAAGGGGACGTCTACAAATTCATATTTAGTTCCCTCAAAAAAATCGGTTGCTTATTTTGTCCGCATTACAACATTGGAATAAGGAATGAAGAAACACAATGTCTCTATCGCACGCATGAACTATTGTCTTGTGCTTTAAATGGAGATAATTTACTTCTTCAGACTTCAGTTATTAACGGAAAACCTGATACGGTTCATAACTTCAGAATCTTGTCTGTTCTTCACTGAGGACAGTAAATCATATACGTCTGCTGGTTAATTTGGTTTCCTATATTATTACACTGCACAGAGCCATTTTTTTTCCTTTAAAAATCCAATAAAATGTAAGAAGTTTTATATTACTATTAACATCTACGAAACGCTTTTCGGGCATCAAATTGATCATGAACGGTCTGATTATATGGAAACAAATTCGAAGGATTAAAAAAAAACGATTTTTCGTATTAAAAAACAGACTAATTTTCTTTTCCGGAGTTGATAATTTGAACTGAAAGTGGGCATGACAAAGTTAATCATAAAGGCAAGACTTTCCAGATTTAAGGCTTCGTCAAAGCTTAATGCCCTCTCAGGAACTTTACGAAGACCGACCAGACAGAACGCTGGTACTGAGCCCCCAGCATAGAGGCTCCCATAACAACCTAGCTCAACCTTCCCCATTGGAAGTACGTTCAGTTATCGACAGTCCCCCCTCCGTTAACAATATTTTTCCTTTTGTGCCACCAGGAATGGACGGGATATCAAGAACAGAAAGGGAGATGACGAGGCTTATCACGATGTATATGTTTTACTGCAAATGTTAACATTTCAAGAGAACTGATACATTTTTAAAGTTCACGGTGATAAATAATCTCAGCTCCAGTTTTTTGAAGCTTCCAATTTTAATAAAAATTATTATTCTACCGGAGCATTAAACAACGCAAACGCCACGCAGATTATAAAATAAACTCGTATGTAAAAAGAAAGCCCCGTAAGAAATAATTCGTGAAGTTGCATATAAACAATTCTCAAGTTTTATTAAAGTAAAAATGATTAATTAAATCGATTCAGTTGATTTTCTAACAGCTACTATAGCAGTTGTTAATTACTAATTGTGGCAGTTCAGTAAAACACGATTTTACAGTACATAATACAAAGCGATTCTTTCAACAATGAGCAATCTCTCATCCCGATAGAAAAAGTCAGCTGAAATTGATTTCTAATCATTCTTTTCTTTGGAGAATGAAATTTACATCTTTTTTATTCATTAAAAATTGCACATTATACAAAAATCGGTAGGTTAGATTTCAACAGCAAATTCGTAGGTTCTAAAAGAAAAACGAAAAAGTTTATTTTCTGAATAAATCAACAATTTCCAGTTTATATTTAAAATTAGGACCAGGCTTGAGTAAAACTAGAGGTGTTATTTCATTCTCGAATACAATCAGCTCGAGGGAACAGAAGGCGAATGTGAGGCAAAAATTGCCTTAATCGCAATTCATGGTAATATCTGGGAAATACATATATCTCTAAAATTATCCGTATGTGCGTACATACATATATATATAAAAGAATGCGCTTTACTGAAAGAAATAAAAATATCATTAATAATATAAAAAAACGAAATATTGTGATATAATGCGGACAAAGCATTACATGTTCCTTATTTAAAAAATAAGGTACGGGGGAACATTCACACTATAGTCATTTGCTTCAGAATGTAACCAATAAAAACGCAAAACAACTTAAATTTTACTGCTTATTTGTGGTTCGGTACGGATCGTTTCGGTCGAAAATACTTGCATAGCATACTGATAAAGCAATAAAATAAAAAAGGGAACCATCACGCAACTGATGCATATAAAATAACATCATGAAAAATACATAAGTCAAAGGCCTATGAACTAAGCGAGCATAAGCAAATAACAAGGAATAAAAATTCTGCAAGAGACACCATGACTGGGCGCATACAAAGACATGAAGTAGTTAAAAATTAATGCTTAACACATTAAACCAAATTATGACATCGCATTATGATAATAAGATTTTTGAAATTATGTTTTAATAATAAGTAAGTGTGTGAATAAGCTAAATGGTAAATGATAATTCGGAGAAAAAAAACACTTTAAAATTTCGATCTAGCGACTTCTTAAACTCGAGAACAGGATTAGCTAGTGCATTTCATCATTATCTTCACTCAATTGCATTTAAACATCAAATACACAATTATAATTTGAAATAAATCAGACTTTAAAAAAATTGTTCATAGTGGTAAGAGATTGCTTTTATCTTCGAGATTGCATTGAAAAGTAATACAAAGAATTGCATTTCATCTGCTAACATTGTCAAAGCGCTAGTAGTAGACACCACTTCGTCCTTTTCAGTTCACCTCTGATTCTCTTCCCATGTTTCAAGTGAGAAAATAACTACCTTTTACCAAAAGAATAGAAATTAAAAAAATCAACCATCTAAAAATAGAATTATAACAATCTAAAGTGAAATATGCTCAATAAACTCCATACAGTATTCTTTTGTTTAGAGATATTTAGTAAATTCCATTGAATATGGTTACATGAGATTTATTTAACAGTTTTACAATAAATGCAGCACCATAATTTATTCTACTGCAAAGAAGTTGTAAAAGCATAACAATATCGATGTTATATAAAATGAACGTTATATCGGATTTCACCTATTTACACATTGAATTGGAAAGAATTGATGGTCTAAGTTCATAGGATTACTATATCAAGGGTGGTTGTAGGACGAATATGCTACTAAGAAACGCCAAGTTTTACTTGCACCTTTTTTAATTTTTATTATCATAACTTAACGAATAAAATAGTTTTTTTAAAAAATTTGCCATCAATAACATTAATTTACTATTTGCTAATATTCATTTTTGCAAAGAAATAATAACATACATTAACCGAAAGCATACACCATGTAATTTTCAATCAAATGATCAGGGTCAGTGTGATAACATTCACTCTAATATTTCTAAAAATAAAACTCTAGAAATTTTTATGAAAAATTAGCAGGCAGAGATAGACTAGTACAATTATTTTTTTAAAGTCACCAAAGGATATTTTTTTTTTTTAGAATTTACGAATTATAAACATTTATCGCGTCTTATTATTTTTGAATCAATAATAGTGACAGTAAAATTATTATTATTATTGTCATAGCCATTAAACATTCTTTCTCCATATGAAAGAGGCTGATACTGAGATCCATCTCCTTAAGGTTACAATAAAAAAAATATAATATTCAGTATATATTAAAATAATTTCCTTGGAAATACTTCATTTGAATCCCAAAAAATAAATTTTAACAAATCAGAACACACCGATAACCCATAAATTCCTTAAAACAGAAACCCATCTGACTGTAGATGAGAACAATGGATAAGGCATCCAAAGCCACCCCAGCCTACCAAAATCTGTTGCCAGCAGAGAACAAATTTCTAAGAAATAAAATAACATTATATACAACTCCAAAATTGTCACACAAATATTTAGACATCTTACTACTGAATCTAAAAGATATTTTTGAGAACTGACATCCATTGAAGCGGATGTCCAAAATTGAGAGAAAAGCTTACCTATGAGAGAACTGATGTCTGGCAAGAGCAAGTTCACAGGGAAGGGAGCAGAGCGAGACAATCGATACGCGTCCAATGGCGTCTGAGGCGAGTCTAGGGCTCGCTCGAGAGGTTGCGCCAAGCCCCATCGCCAAATCTATGTTGAAAAGCGTAACTTTGGCGACGCATCCCACGTATTCCATTGAAACGAGACGAGCGGAAAGAGGAGCAGAGGCTGAATCATCCAGGGAGTAACAGCCATGATTTATGCAGAAAGAGTGCAATCCCCCTAAATTTATGAAAAAGCGGAAAGTCCGCAGGCTGAGTATCAGGTGCTGGCTTGTTGGAATGGAATAATGGGGGGGTGCGCTAATTACTTTCGTAGTCCCCCTAGCTTCGACCTAGGAACAGTTTGCAAAGCTTGTGGTCTGGTATGTCTGCCGTTTTTACATGGGGTGGAGACGAAAAAGTTTCCGTGATCATTGCCAGATGGTGAGGAGGTTTTCACTCACCACAAAATATTTTTAATGTTCCATTGATAGATTTAAGTTAAGAAAACGGATGGTGATATTTATCTTTCACTTTCCTTCCGTTTTATGTAAAAATAAACAGAACAGATGGCGCATTATAAAACATATAGTGAACAGATATTATTCAGCACCTTCATATTTTCTTTCGGATTTCGATTCAGACTCAGCAATTCAGAGAATGCAGTTTATCAAATTTTTCCACATGAATGTTTGCATTGCTTCGAAGCTATTTCAAACTTCCTTTATAAAATAAATCATTCACCTGATTAAAGAATATCACAAAGAAATTCAAAATCTTAAAGCTGTTGTCTGGACTGTTTCTAGTTTTGGTTGGGGACGTGATGGGAAAAGTTACGGTAACCATTGCCAGACACTGAGGAGGAGGATATTACTCGCCCCCCCCAAAAAAAAAATATTTCTAATGTTCAGTTGATAGATTTGAGTGACGAAAACGTGTGCTGATATTTGTCCTCTACAATTCTGTGCAAAAAATAAACAGATGTAAAATCTCTTGCTTGACTGACAATTACAAAATATGCCATACAAATATTATACAATACTTTTCCACTTTGTGCAAATTTAAAATTCAGACATTTATTTTTTATCTGAAAATTTATATCTTTGACTTTGATAAGCAACATCCAAGTATAGTTCAAATCCTATAATAAATAATTTGCTTAATACAAGAATACCAAAATTAGAAAATTATCATAATATTACAATCTTGAGACTATGCTATAAAAGCCTTAGAATTCTGTAAAACAAACATAAGTAAATAAAAAGATAACGAGTTATATATTTGTATTAGCAGGTGTGTACAGTAAGGCTGTACGTACAATTCATTTTATTCGCATTTTCGACCAATTTCCTGAGAAAGATATAATCTCAACTACTCTTCTCCACATTTTTTAGAAGCTTCTTTGGAAAGAAAGAAACAGTTCTAAGTTGTGAACTTCTTTGATGATATTTTGTACCGTAACAACCTTTCGATATTGACAACAAATTATAACTTAGAAAATTTAACTCCATTTTTTTAGTAAAAAAGCATACTAATATTTGAAATATAATAAACAAATTTATACATGAAACTATATGAGAAAATTTGTCGACTAGTTGGAAAAACACAAACCCTTCTAATAGTTACTAAATTTAGCATTAAGAAAGGGAAAAAAATGATTAACACATAGAGAATAAAATACAATTTATGGAACAAATATATTTTCAAATTGAATCTCTGTCATAACAAAATACAATAAAATAAATAAATAAAATAAATAATAAATAAATAAAATAAAATAAATAACAAATGCCAATAAAATAAACTGAGAATTATATATGAAACTTTCCTTCTTTTTCATGTGAAACCTAGATACAGAGTAACAAAAACTAAATCCCATTTGCGACATTATCCAGTACAATCCCAGTCGTGACAAAAACTATATCCCAATATATTTGAATATGGCAATTCTTTTTTCATATGAAAATTGAATTAAGTACAAAAATAATTTGATTTGTTACAAAAACAATTTAGCATACCTTAATTCATCATTGCATAATAAACGAAGAAATATTCGTGAAGAATTTTTTTATTCTCTCTTTTAGGTACTATATAAAAAAATGACAGAACATTAATTGCAGCCTTAGTTTTGGATTATGAAATGGATTTATGAATCTCTCTTTCCACTCTTCAAAATGATACTTCAACAGTTGCGGTTATCTGGCATCTGGCAGCCAAAGAAGATTTTTATGCTGTAGGTAGCATCATGAATCATTTTTATGCCTAAATTTCTGGAAAAAAATAATTATTTTTTAATTTTACATTAGGATTTTCGAACACTTCGAAATATTTCTAATATAAATAGTAACATTGGTTCAGATTCTAAATTTCATAAAATTTTATAATTTAAGATTTTGCTTGTCTCTCTCCAGAGCCTGGTGGCAAAGTTTTTTTCTTATGTTCGGAAGATCACGTGTCCTTGTATGAAATGCCAGAACATGCTATGTCTGATGGTTTCGCGTTGGTGTGGTGCAAAAAATTGGAACTTGGGATGCCAACTTGGATGTCCTCCGCCTCATCTAACTGCACTTCAGAATTATAAAGTTCTCATTTACCATAACCTACAGTATAGGATGAACTGTAACGAATGTAATGAATTTTCATTTTTCATATTTTAACTACTCTATGTTAAATTTTATTTTTATTATTTTTATTCTTTTGCATTTAATTGTCTTTCTTTTTTGCTTTAATGCTAATTTTACAGCCTTTAAAACAGAACGAGTTTGTTAATACATTTTGCTTTAAATTTAGCTTTCCTTTTAAATCAGTCTTGTGAGAAAAGCAATAAAAACTCAAAACAATGCTCTGTTTTCGTGCAGTGAATTATCTTTAGAGAATCCGCTGCGGCGAGATTTCTTCAAAAAATTTTGTGAATTGAAGTTCTTACAGTTAAAACCTTGATCCATTCTTTCTGTCTAAGCAAAGAGCAATTAATATATGCATTTTATTTTTAAACTAAAATTTCTTGATGACATTAATTATATCATAAAACTTTAATTGCCTGCTAAGTTTATGTTTTTAAGAGCCTTTCTACAGATAAACGGAATTATAAAATTTTTAATTGTAATTTTTAAAAATTCAGTCACAAGAATTAACAAAATGAAAATGAAGCTATGCCTTTTTTTTTCTTACGAATCACTCAAGCTCACGTTTTTGTTAACTTTTTCAAGTACAGGACTTGAGAAGAAAAAAATTATACTAAACTTTCTTTTGGAAGCCGACTACTCTCTCTCTTGCTTGTGAATAACTCAATCATTATTGACGTTCTCGCATTACACATAAGTATTGTATTTGTATAATTCACTTGAGAAATAACAAACATCCATTGTCTCAATACTTTTTTTCTAAATAAAATACCGATTTATTTTCTTAAGATTACCTCCACTAATTTTTTCCAGTAACTCTCAACCAGACAAAACAAAGAATCTAACCGCATTTTTTAAAACACACTGTCAATATTTCTCTTAACTTTTTTCAACTTGTTGTCTTTTCGGGAAGTTTACATTGTCAACAATACTGGAATGATATATGCCAAATTCAACAAATACTCCTTCTCAATTCTTTTCTTCCTAACTACCGAATCATCTCTGTTTATTCACTTAAAATGAATCAATTAGCTCTGCTTTGAAATTTTCAGTCTGTTTCTATTCCTGTTAAAGAAAATAAACAAAAAATAAATAAAAGAAAACTGACTCAGTTTATAAAGAGATTAAAAATGACACTTTGTGAAACTGGAGAATCTCAAGTTTCATGAGAATGAGGAAAATTTTAAATTAAATAATCAATAAACAAATATAAAATGTCTATGAATCTCGAATTCCGTTTTTCTAAGCTTAAAAGGAGCATATTTAAAAATTAAATGCCAGTCTTCATTTTTAGAAAGAAAGCATTTCTTTTAATGCTTTTTCTTTCAAAGCATGGTACTGCATTTCTGAACAACTGAAAGAAAGAGCGTTGTTCTACATAAGTCACTTGTCATTAGGTTCATAAGTCCTTTTGAATTACTAGCACATTTATTTACTGTTAGACAAAAAAAACTACAGAATATCTCGAGAAAGTATATCTTATAATCAAATTTTCTTGGTACTTTTTTTCTTTTTTTCCCCACAAGCATAATAATTTCTGAACGACTAAAATAAGGCTTATAATTTTATTTAAACCACTTATTATTAGGTTGTTAAGTCTTTTCCGATTACTTGTTCACTCAATTACTATATTGTTAAGTCTTATAAATTCAGTTATTATGTATTAGGTTAAGTCTTGTACGATTATTTGCACATTCACTTACTGTTAGGCAATAAAATTAATTAAAAAGTAATGCAAAAATTTTCTTCCTCCCAATCCTATGTGTAACAAAGTTTTTCTTTTACTGTTATTGCAGCTAAGCGTCTAGCCACAGGAAAGGTATATATGTTATGACCTTTTTAAACGAAAAAGTTCAATTTGCAAAAATGTCAAAAAGAAATATTTGAAGAAATCCTGACTAGCAAATAATAAACATCGTGAGACAATAACGGAAAAACTGTGCTTTCTTCCTCTTCTTATTTATAAACAAACTGAAAAATAAAGAAATAATTAGAAAATAATATTAACAGTGAAAAATACAACACCCTTTCCACACACTCCCTTCTTATACATTCCTTTTTTCTCTCGCGTACGCCTTGATTATTCTTTTTGTTTTTGCGCCCCCCCCACTATCATACCCCCCCCCAACCATCCGTCTATGCAAAAAAGTTTTTATCAATGATGTTAAGGTTAATTTAAGTTAGCTAAAAGTGAAATGACTCGAATTAATAACATTTGCAGAACTTATTTTTAATTTTACATTTTATTCCATTTTTACAGTATTAGTTCAATTCCAAAACAAATGAAACCTGAATTCTAATAATTTCACATTAAATTATAAGGATAACTAAACATTACACTTCGTAATAATCGGCTATTAAAGTGTTATAGTTATTAAATAGCAAGTATTCACGTGGAGAAACAAAATTTTGTAACTTTTTGTATCCCTTATTTTTTCTTGTCTATGCCATTAAAAGCTTTTATTTCGAGTACCCCTAAATGGTGTTAGCGTACCCCCCAGGGGTACGCGTACCACAGGTTGGGAACCTTTGGTGTAAGCCATTGTCGGTTGCGTGGATTTTAGTGGCTGAAGGGCCATTTTTCGTCAAACTGCGAGAAGGCCTTTGTAAAAAAAACTTTACGTCAACAACATAAATAAAATTTTGCGCTTCTATCTAGCATCTCTAATAGAAGACCCTTAGACTCTGAATAATTTTGCAGTTTTCCTAATATGCTTCCATTATCAACAAATAAACATAATTTCAGACAACTAAGGGATGAAAAAAAATCGAAAAAATACCATATAACTCGAAATTATTCTTTCGAGGAAATGCGCCAAGAGAATTGTGAAATACCGGTTCAGAAGAGAATCATGAGAAGGTATATTAAGTAATAAAAAATTCAAAAAGAAAATAAACGTAAAAAGAAGAAAAATTAAACTTTAAACGGCGAGTAATGATTTATTATCCTTTAAAGTCAAAATAACATCATTCAGATATAGAAATTATTATTTCAGTTTCCAAACTTAAGATAAAAATTGAAGTTATTGTTATATTATAGTTTGCTTTAATAGTATTATTAAAATTAATAAAATTAAGGTAAATAAAGTACAACCGTAAATAAAAACTAATGATTCAAATGCCATTGTTCTGTGAAAAATATCGAAATGTATGTTAGAACTCTTATTTTTCAACAGCATGAGTATATACGCTATATATACTACACTTTGATCACAGTCAAAAGCAAAGAAACGGTAACATGTCGTAAGCTATTCGTTACTCTGTAAACCGTATTCCAACTTGCAAGGGGCATTTCAAAACTTCGGCGCTGTTTTCAATAAGCCGGAATATTCAATATGCCTAAGACATATATTTCGCAATCAAGAGTTTAGTCATTATTGAATGAAGAATATATATTCCGAACCAATTTTTGAAAAAGTATAACGTTCCTTCATAGTGTAATTGCGTTCATTTTTACATCTTCTTAATATATCACTGAATATACAATTAATAAATTGATAATTAATCCTTTCCCTCTCCAAATAAAATTATTCACTGGAAAATTGTATTTAAAATTAAATTAAAATAGGAAATCTTAAAGAAAGAAGATTTCTTTATTTGAATAGCACAATTGCATGTAAATTCCTTTTTATCCTTTCCTGTACAATTTTAATTTCGTAGTTAAAATATTATAACGAAGCTAGAAAATTAAAAAAATTTCAAAAGATGGGAAAAATATTACGATGGGAACGAAAATGTGCTTTTTTTATGTAATTAATCTTATTCTGAGTATAAATATAATCTTGAAAAATAAAACACTAGAAATTTACTGCTGTTTTGTACTTTTTTATAATCCAAAACTTGCTACATATCCATCGCCTCAAAAAAGAACGCTTTAAAATGCATTCATTAGATTCTTTAAAGTTATTGGATATTTATTCTATAGAATCCGGTTTAAGAATTAAATAATTTTAATTACTAAATCTGCATTAGTTAATTTCTATAAGTAAATAAATTTGATATTTTTTTTAATTTTTTTGTTACTATTGAGTTTTTTCTAGTAAATTAACATTAAGCAGTACCGCAAAGATAGCAGTAATCTCTAAATAACTGATAAATGGAGATAATTAAATGTAAAATTGTTGAATTTTTTTTAATATTTGGTGTCATTCAAAATATTATTTTTTATATATTTTTTTTTTCATATTACTCCCTTCAAGTCCCAAATTTTAAACGCTTTTGAAACTGAGCTGTTAAATAAGTCATAAAACACATTTTCTGATTATTTTGCACTCAGAAATAGCATCTCTGAATGCGCGATTCCTAGCATTTCGTTAGAGAAGACAGAGTATTACAAATTCGTGAAAATGCCCGAATAATTTTTACCAGTTCCCCAGAATCTGAAAATAGCGCCAGTTATCTTTAGCTTCGAATCGAGAAGATTTACTCACGCAGGAGAAAATTTTACAGATTGTTGAGTTTTCATCGTCGTTATTCTCTCCCAGAGCCATATCCATTTAATATCTACAGTAGTTCCTCAGTAATCCGACAGATGTCAGACCTAATGGCTGCTGGATTGAGAAAGCGTTAGTGGAGGTTCATTTTAGGAAACGCATTTTAATAGGAAAACCTGTGTTTATTGCACAAAATACTACAAAATACAAAAATTAGACAGAAAATTTTACTATCTCTACAAATAATGAAGAAAAATGTGTGTGTGTCTGTATATGTGTCTAGGCGCTCTGCAGGGCATACTACTGGGCCTAAAGCTACGAAGTTTGGCACAAACTTACTTTGAAGAGTGGGAATGTGCACCTCGGAGCCGTTTTTTTTTTTTTTGAAATTTAAAAATAATTTTTATAAATTAAATATTAAGCGAAATTCTGGCCTTTCTCCTTGATAACTGCCGAAAATATTACAACACAAAACTGATTTTTACACCATCTAAAAATTCAAACAATTATCTTTTCAATGATATCAATTAAGTAGATGGACAATCTTTTCTGTAATTTTAATAAATTTTTAAAAATAATTTAGGCGTAATTTGCAACAATACTTTTCATTGTTGCAATGAAATTCAAGCCGTTTTCATTGTTTAAACATGTATTTTGTTGCGAGTTTCTTTTCCATTGTTGAAAGTTAAGGTAATAACCTAATGGATTTTACTTTCTTTTTTTATTTCATTAATTTATCTGTGAAATCTATGAACAAAGTCTTCTAAGAGAGTAAGTATACGTATTAGGAAATAGTATATCCAGTAAGCTGAATGATTATGGTTGTTATGTTTTAATTTTTTATCAGCATATTTTAATCCAGCTAACATGCGCCACGCAATTTTAATATTGAAATCAACTGCATATTTTGCATGAGGAATAAGAAACTGAAATTGGAGCCGACAACTTACAATTAGATATTGCTTGACAAGGACAGCTACTTGACTCCATTAGGGACGTTCATGTAGACAATAAACGGAACAGGTGCAAGGCTACTAAAAGAACACGGGTTAAATGTGTAACACAATTTGAAATTTCACTTTACTTTGTTAAGGGAACCACGAATATCAAATTATGTTTAAGCGATTAAGTGAAATTATATTCCCGGTGAACAAGTTGGTCGCCGAGGGCGACTAGTATATAATAAATATTACAAAATCTGAGCAGCAGGCTATTGTTTACGTCGCGCCAAGGTCACTGACTTGTTTTCCCTCTCACGCTCACCACTAGCCCATCTGAAAACACCAGAGAGACCGGATTGGTGTAGTGCCGGATTATAGACAGACCACTGTACTCAGCTTTGAACCTTTTAAAATTCAGTGATTTCAATTCAATTCAAGAATTCTCTGTTACCAATCTTAGCTGCATTCATCCATCATCATTAGAAAACAAAACACACTGAACTTATTTCTGCTCATATTCTGCAGTGCTCCAAGGATCCACAGTTCTCTTCTGAGTAGTTACTTTTCCCTTTGTGCTTCTTCTTCAGGTAGTAAAAAAATAAAATAGAGAACTTAGTTTTCTGCGTCAGTTTTTCTTCGCGTTTCATATGAAGATCGAAATCGTCTAATGTAAAATTGAGTTGGATTGCGGATTGATTTAAATATTAAATGCGAAATAAAATAACTTGATTAAATTTACACGATAGAAAAAGTTGAGGGTGCTGCAGTACCGCAGTCCCTATGAACGAATACCATTACATACATCATTATCATTACATATCTGCTTCTTCTCGGTGCACCGGCCAACACAGAGGAATGCAGGAAGACCGTGCTTGCCAATTGGCAAGAAATGTGGTGCAGGCCGGTACGTAGAACAGGAATCTAACTTTCAACATACAGACGCATCCATTCTAGGCATTTGGTAAGCAAGGTCTTGGTCAAAGAACAGAAATATAATGACATTGAAAGCGGCAGTGAATAAATGTTATAAACTTACTCGTAACATAAATCTGGAGGGTAAAATTTCTTTACTCTTTTTATCTCTTTTTTTTATCTAATCTACATCACGATCCGCTCTACCGTTAGCTAATGAGTTGGATTAGTGAAACTCGTAAAATATGAGCGCCACTGACAGTTGTTTTGAGACAGTATCGAATCCAGGGGGATCTATGGGGCTGGAATCTCGGAACTTGCCATTGAAGAATGAAGAAATTTTTTAAATACAAACATTGGAATTTTACGATTTATGTAGATAGCAAATCCATATTTTTTAAAAATGTTTTCTAAAAGCTTGGTGCTTTCCAATTTAATTGTCCGTGGTGTTTTAAAATTGTGAAAGAGGCCAGTTTCTAATAAATCACTAGTAGTTAAGGAGAAGTGCTTGAAAAATAAAATATTAAATTGTGAGATGATTAAGAATAAAAGTTTCTAAGTGATGGACATCTAATATCTGTCTTTAATTTATTAGTATATTAACATCATCCTGATGAGTTATAAATCCTACTCTTACAACTAATTTAAGTTTCTTTTCAAATTATACTATTCATTTTGAATAGTTTGTTGTTGAACAGTTAACTTTAACATTGAAAATAATAAAGCTAAGAAACAGAGTGCTGCATTTTTTCTTATAGTGAAGTCTCGAGTTATTTCTCCAATACATGTATCAGCACACACATATTAAGGTATGTACTAATTCAAAATCAATCTATTAAAATCGTAGTTTTAATGAAATCGATTAATAAAACCTTTACTATAGTTATTATATCTTATTTAAATTATAATTTTATTATAATATGATGATTGATAAGTTACAGTCGAGAAATACTTCCAAACGATGCTTTTAGAAGCTTCCCTGGAATTTCACTCCATTGAGTTCCCAACAGTATTAATCTGTTCTTATACTGTAATACAGGGTTTCTCAAACTATGAGTCGTGATTATCTGATTAAATTAGCGATCTGCGAGTAAATATAATAAACTTTTAAAAAAAGTTGTAAGCCATAAAAAATAGAAATTTTCTCAAGTACCTTTTATTTTTGGAATTCAAGTTTTAAAAGCTGAACGATTTTTGAGTTATAGTCCCACGTGTAAGTGTAAAATTTCAAATTTATAGTACATAGTATTCAAATTATAGTTTGACAATTACAGTAATTTCTTTTTGTATACGAAAAATTAAAAACCACATTTCATCTTATGTGGAACGATTCCGTTTTGGAGAGAGGAAGGCCCCTGATAGTGGACGAGCACATCAACAACCTTTGGCCCGATGTCGTTGAAAGTGATAAACAGAAGTTGTTTGTTACTCATGGTGACCCTGACTTTTCCCTCTCTCGCACCCCCCACCCCCACCTTCTCGATAAAAGAACGCGGGAGGGGAGAATGACCTGGAACGTTGGCATCAGCCCCAGCGCTGCTCCAGAGTTGGGAAAATAGGATCGAAATCAAAATTCTTTTACTATGAATCATTCTCTTTGTTCTGTCACGAAAAGGAGATAAAGTTTTCAAAAAGAAAACCGGTTTGTATGGGACTTGGTAATCATAAATATATAATATTGTACATTTCAAATTAAACGTTATGTGGTTAAGTTAAGGATAAAAGTTAGAATGCAATCAAAATTTACTACTGATTCGCTGAGGAGTATTTATAATTCCATATTCGTCGTCACCTCTTTTTAAGATTCGCCTATATAATCTCATTAGAAAGTAACAGTTGCAATGGGAATCCTCACAAAAATATGCCACACACACAAAAAAAAAATCATCTTTTGCTAAAAGTAATAAAGTGGACCTTGTCTCATTTAAATCGGATGGGAACAAAATAAAAAATGCGAATTATTTGAAAATTTGATTTAAGAAATATGTGTGTAAAAACGAATACGTCAAGAGAAAACAATTTTTAAGCTGAAAATGGCAGTAGGGATTTATTTTTTATTATTTAACAGTTTTAATCCATAACACATTATAAATAAATAAATAACAAGTTATTTTAATAAATAAAAGAATTATAATTTTTTTAAAAAATAATAATTTTAACAAATAAGTAAATAATTTTTAGTAATAAACGCCATACAGCACTTTGAATGCAACAATTGTAGAATAAAACTTCAAAATAAGCAGTGCATCTCACATGTGACGCGTTCAAAACATTTTTGTAAAAAAAAAAAGTGAGAAATTTTTAATTGGTTTTTTTTATTGAATACATATAAAATAAAACAGACACGGTGGACATGAGATACTGACGTGTTTAACTAAAAAAAACAACCCAGAAATAAAAATTATTTTAAAAAACTTTTAGCTTTAATTTCGAATTAACCAAAATAAATTCGAATTATTGAAGTCATTATTAGAAGAGATTATTATTGACATTATGTTAATAGGAAATTCAAGGAACCGGAGAAAAAAATTTGAATTACCGACAAATTCGAATTAAAAACGTTAGCATTAGCTAACGTTTTAGCCAAGTTACGCTATAGTTTAAATACAATTGAAGCACCCAGAAGATGAATTAAAAGCTAAGAAAGTGAGTTAACATAACATGATAATATTTTGTCTCAGCCCCCAAACACAAAATCCTAAATCATTAGCATATCCAAATCAATAAGCCCATCTAATTCGATATCCACCCCCATCTGTTTTGGGGATACGTTGTCGTATTCATTCAACTGCACATTCATGGAGCACTTGAGATGTTGATGACTTTGATATAGAGCATTTTTGTATCGAGTTATAGCGTCTATAAATGACATAATTTGATGCACGAGTGGAGCTTGGAAAAAACACTTAAGGGGTTAAAAGACTAACCAACTCATGCAAACAAATGTTATGAAAATTCCCTCCGGAATAATACATCTTGAAAATCATGCATTATGCTAAATATTCAAAGACTTTTTACTTACTTTTTTATGTTGTTAAAATATGATAATATTTTTTCTTAGATATTATAAGTAAGATACCAAGAGCTGAAAACAAACCATAATAAATCAAACTTTGATCTTGCACGATTTTCTTCATTGTGTTTGCATAACCATACCTGGAGAAATTTCACAGTGATACCATGAACAATATTTTAAAAATCCTGCAAGCAAGCTCTGAAAACGTAGTTTGGAGATATAGGCATTTAAAATAAAAAAATCACTTACCAAACTTCTATATATATGGTTTTTAACTATATCTTCTAAATGTAAACACATATGTTTTTCTTCACACATATGTAAAAACTAAAAATGTTTGAAATGATTTAAGATTTTAAATAAAATCATAAAAAAAATCTAAAGGTCCTATCGCCCTTTGAGCAAGTTGCGTTTCATTTCTCTGGTTATGTAAATATAACTTTAAACAAATTACAGAAAATAAATATCCTTTATTGAATCATATTCTTAATAAAAGTTTTTACCCACTGATGTAATTTCGTGACCTTACGTGAAAAATACGTATCCCAATTCTCTTTCCCCCAAAGCTTTTCACAATTTTGGTTTCTGCTGTACCTTTTTAAATGGCTGGTTAGTTCTTCCATTGTAGTACAAATGTTAGATAACGTCTTCACAAACGCATCGCCTTACACACAAGACTTCACACAACATTAAGTCTTGAAGCTCGCAATATTTTTACTTTTTATAAAGTAGATTAAAAATGCCCAGGTGCGCTATTTATATCATCTCAAGAGTTTTAAGTCTCTGAAAGGCAACCAAAAAACTTCCGTTAGCAAATGCTTCCCATGAAAATATTTCAAAATTTAAACAAAGGCTTAGCAACCTCAGGAAGCATGTGCGATACGAAGCTGGTTAAAAATCAAAAGGCGATTACAATTGCATTGTATAAATCGCTAACCCTTTTATAATTAAAAAGTCCGGTGAAGTCTTTTCATTCTAATACTTCTAATATTAACCACACAGGTTAGTTGTTGAAGATTGCAAGCTATGTAGCAATAAACTGAGCAGTGATAGAATTAAATAAAGCTGAGCCAGCAACAGATGTTTGGAGACTATTTCAGATATGAACAATTGTCCGTTTCATATTTCAATACAGAATCAGGTATTATGTTAATCTTATAAGTCTTGGACATTTTTTGATGCATATTCCGTATTTCAGCAAGTAACTGCAAATTTCTTTTAACTCAATAAAATTGCTCATTAAACTACAAGCACATGCCTCATATTTTGTTCTACTGAATCTATTTGAATGTACATCATATTTTGATCTATTTCTGAACTTCGAGTGAACTTAAGTTACAAAATAGATGGTAATCAAATGGGTAATTTACATTAAATCTTGTATAAAAACGAATATCAGGTAATCAGATTTACCAATTAGTTAATGTACTTGTTGATAAATGTTCAATTTCTTATCTATAATTTATTGATTCCATAGAGCTCCAGATGCGAGAAATTTTGAAAAGAACTCACAACGATGTTTTTACTATCATAATATACTAGAAGTACGCGCACGGCGTTGCCCGTGGAATCAGACTTCCACAAAATGAAGAAAAATAGCCCACAATCACATGAAGAAGTTCTGAAAACAAAACAAAAGATACACATTATTGATTTTCCCGCTTATTTTTCTTCGCGATAATGACATTTCAACTGTAGAAGAACAATACAGAGTACGTTAATCCGAAACAATATTAAAAAATTGCATTGTGAAAATGATTATTATACAGCAAGAAAAATATGCGAGACATAAAACCACGTTAAGACACTGCCGAAAATAATAATCGACGTATCCTGTTCTCTACACCGTCAGCTAATGAAATTCCAACAATGCATGTTGGGAAGGCTCCGGAGAAACTTCCGCGGGGGAATGCTCGCAAGAGAAAAGCGTCTTTCAACTGACAAGGAAAAAATTAATTTAAAAAAACTGGAAAAGATATTTTAAATCGTTCTTGTTTTAAATAAGATAGAACCGTTCCAGTTATAAGCAGAAAAAAAAAACTGAAAATAATAGTGTTATTAGAACGTCGGATGCAGCAAATTTAAAAACAAAAATAAAATTTCGATGGAAAAACTGACTATTTTTTTAAAAATTTCTCAAAATTCAGTAAATTACGTTTGAAGCTCAAAACAAACTTCATTAGAACGAAAATTGTTTGTTCTATCCGATGGTGCATTGATTGTTTTTCAACGATCATTAGAAAAGATACTACAGCCGTAAACGTGCCAAAAATTACACAAAACATTAAATAAAAAATTTTCTAGATTGAATTTTAAAATTCTGGCTTCGAGGTGCATTGAGTCACCTTTACGACTACCTGTGTGCCAAATTTCATGGCTGTGAGTGCGATAGATTCGTCTGGACATCGCACGCACGCACACAAACATTGCCTTTTATAAGTATAGAAGCAATTTACGTTACATTTTCTGATTCAGAATAAAATAGAAATAATTTTCCTGCCATTCAAATTTAAGTAGCCTTGAATTAATTAGTCTTTGATAGAAAATTGGTTTTCGAAATTATTTTTCCATATAGTTATGATCTTAGAGAAAAGCTGAAAAATGAATTAAATGAAATAATATTGAATAGTACGTGAAATAAATCTTTTCGAATTTCAGTACAAATTATGCTAAGTAACTTCACTTTTAGAACAATTTATATTCTATCAAATATCTTTAAAAAAAAGAAAACCACCTTATTTCTGAGAAGAAATGTTTAATTAGTTTATACGCTTACTCCTTCGGCCTTTTTAAACATTTTTATTCAACCTAACTTGTTTCATGTTTCTAAAAAATTGAATATTGTAATCGAATTTTTACTCACCTTCTGATGTGCTAGAGTTATAAAATTTTCTACACTTATGTGCTCTCAATGACAATACACTATTTTAATATTTTCAGAACTTAATTATCTATACTTATAAAAGGCAATGTTTGTGTGCGTGTGTGTATGCGTGCGTGCGCTGTCTAGACGAATCTATCGCCCTTACAACTTTGAAATTTGGCACACAGGTAGTCTTATTGGTGACTCAATGCACCTCGAAGCCGCAATTTTAAAATTTATTTTAGAAAAATTTTTATTTAATGTTTTGTGTTGTTTTGGTTGATTTTTCGCACTAATTTCTCAATAGAATGGTTTTGAATAATTGTGCGAAAAAAATAGACACATCATTGAAAAGAGCATACGATTTCCGTTCTAATGAAGTTAGTTTTGAATTTTTAACGTAATTTGCTGAATTTTGAGAAATTTTTAAAAAATAGTCAGTTTTGAAATCGAAATTCTATTTTTGTTTTTAAATTTGCTGCATCCGACGTTCTAATAACACTATTATTTTCAAATTTTTCCAGCTTATAACTGAAACGGTTCTGTCGTATTTAAAACAAGAACGGTTAAAATATCTTTTCCCGTTTTTTTTTAATTAATTTTTTCCTGGTCAGTTGAAAGATATTTTTCTCTACCGAGCTCCCTCCCGCGACACTTTTTCGGAACGTTGCTGGAGAATTTGATTGGCTGTCGGTACAGAGCGCAGGTGATGTCATAACCTTCAACTGAATGACTTCGATTATTATTTTCGGCAGTGTCTTAACGTGTTTATGTTTCGCATATTTTATTTGCCTTTATAATAATCATTTTCACATTGCAGTTTTTTAATATTGTTTCGGATTAACGTACTCTGTATTTTCCACAGTTGATATGTCATTATCGCGAAGAAAAGTAAGCGGGAAAATCAATAATGTGTATCCTTTGTTTTGTTTTCAGAACTTTTTTATGTCATTGTGGGCGGGTTTTTTTAATTGTTATTTTTTTTTTTTCAATTTGTTGAAGTCCTTATTCCACGGGCAACGCCGTGCGCGTACTGCTAGTCAGTAATTAATCAAATTAAATTTGGATTCCCCACCAGTGATTCGATTCTGGTAGTGAGTTTGAGGAGTGTTCACACTGTTTAGTACCTCCATTAGCACAAAATATTTTACGATATCTCCACGATGTTGCTACAATATTCTGAATGCCGCAAAGCATCGTGAAGATATCGCTTGAGTATTGCAGAGAGAGCATCTTGTTAGCGTATCGTATCGTATCGTATCGTATCATCATCTTGTATCATAGCGTAGAGACTGGGGGGGGGCGCGCCCGGGGCGTCTAGATGCCCCGGGCGCCATGGAGTCAAAACATACTGCGTCCATGCCTTTTTTTGAAGCAAAATATGATGGGGGAGGCATAAAAATAATACCATATTCCTGGTGCCACTTACTCTTGTTAAGCCGCCCGGGATACAAAAAAAAAAAAAACATATATATGCAATAATAATTTTGTTGGTGTAGTCGCTAAGTAAGGAACATGTCGAGTTAATAACTATTTTTCATTTATTATCAATATATGGGGGAATGGCGGAATATACGCACATCTCGTATGAAGGTTTGAAGTCAAAAGAGAACAGAAAATCCCTGAGTTCTCTCAGATAGGGGATTAACAAATAGACACTTGATCCAAGTGAAAGGAATATTAGCTATTTTTTGTAAATTACGTAAGTGTTTAAGGGAAAAGTCTGGCGCCCAGAAGACGCCGTCATGATTTTCTGTGGGCGCGTGAAAGCGATTAAAATATTCTTTTATTAATAAATATGCCAAAACGTGAGATTTAATATACCTCCAGCGCGGGAAATAAAACGAAACTGGAGTTTAAGAAAAGTGATTTTGGAATACATTAGTATTTTACTAAGATTTTAAAATATATGATATTAGAATTTAAAGTAAAATTAAGAGGAATAGATCCAGTAATAATCTCACTTAATTTTACTTTAAATTCTAATATTGTATATTTTAAAATCTTAGTACAATATTAATGTATTCCAAAATCACTTTTCTTAAACTCCAGTTTCTTTTTATTTCCCGCGCTGGATGTATATTAAATCTCACGTTTTGGTATATTTATTACTAAAAGAATATTTTAATCGCTTTCACGCGCATATAAATCGCGAATTTGGCGTCCTTTTGGCGCCAGACTTTTCCCTAAAACACTTACGTAATTTAGTAAAAATAGCTAATATTCTCTTCCCTTTGATCGCGTGTGTATTTGTTAAATCCCTATCTGAGAAAATGCAGGGATTTTATGTTCGCTTTTGACTTGAAACTTTCATACGATGTGTACGTATATTCTGCCACTCTCATAATATGTTGAATAATGAATAATAAATAAGAAATAACTCTTTATTCGGCCTTTTAATGATTACAACAATGAAAACATTTCATATATTTTTTTCCCCGGGGGCCATTTACCTTCGCTACACCACTGGCCATGGTGACAAAACGTTAATGCGTTTTGTCACTTTTTAAAATTAAATACGATGGATTGTGTGGCACTTGCGTACTCTGGCAGATGCGTACAAATCATTAACCGCTTAACTTAACAGCCCGAGAATACTCGTTCATCGAATTATCGCATTTTTGGTCTTAAAACTAAAATTTAATCATTAATTATCATTATAATTTTACACAAAAATTACCTAGAATCCATAAACATCTCAAGTATTCTGAGATGAATAAAAACGACAACCGCTTTCCAAAACAGAGGGGAGCATCTTATTAGATAGCAAAGAAAATTATTAAGTGGCTAACTGTAAATCCATAATCTTTAACAGCCAGTAGTGTGACTGATAAGAACAAGTCTTCTAGGTGCATTATTAAATGGTAAATGAAATCTACAGACAGATAAAAAAATACTAATCAAAATTTAAACTCTGCAATAATACACGTATTATATTTGATTGCTATGTTAACCAATTCAAGAAAAATTAGCTCAGATTTATATAACAGACTCTGAAATGTCAATGGCTTTTATGTCCATATAAACAATTTTTCGATTTTTCGGTCTACTTTGCCAGATGTTCTTACCATCTGTCATAAATTCCAGCAAACCTACACAAATCACTGCCTAACCCCTCTTGCCGATGAGCAACAAATGACTAATTAGGCGTTAATGACCTGTACGAAAATGCTACTGTACGCAAGTGTCGCAACACCATGCGATGAGGGGGCGAAAAAAATACCAAACCTCAGGCGCCGTTTACACAAGTTAAGGCACTGATGATAACGGGGATTGGCGAAAAAATCATATTATGACCCGGGCGCCATTTACCTCGCTACACATTGATCTGATGATAAGGATCAGTAATAAAAGTGTGTTTTTAATTAAATTAATTTTGGGTTTAGCACGTGAAATTTCTTTTGCAAATCCAATGGTTTTTTCCACTAAAATACTATTCTTTTAGGTAAATTTTAACCAGTTTGTACTAAGCAGCAGTACTGTAGAATAAAAATTGTGATTGTTTGATAGTGCAATGTTGATTTTACGAAGACATGTAATGTGTTGGATTTATGAAATCAAATGGGTGTTTTTACAAATTTCTGCATTGTTAGAAAGTCAAACGTCCTGGCAACAAAGTCTGGAAAAATAAAACTGAAGCTTGGTTTAAATAATTTTGGAAATTTCAAGTTCTTACATTTGTATATTTAAAATATTTTTATCTTTCCAGAAGTAAATCATGAAATGACAATGTAAGCATACTTTATACCTTACTTTTCATCGAAATCTCTTACTGTATAATACACTGATTTCATTCGTTTTTTTCCCCTCTAGCCTGTGAAAGTGAGATCTTGATTTCAAAAAAATTTATTCGGTTTCAGAAAAGGATACAATGTAAAACTGAAATTCGAGCGGAATTTTCATTCTACCTTTTCATTTCTTAAAAAATAACAGCCGGTTGTTTTGGCTAATAAGAAATTTCCTTTTGGTAATGCCGGTTCGATATGTAGAAACAGAAATAAAAATTATTGTTAAGTAAAATAATTCACTTTGATTCCTATAAAAAATGAAGTTGCACTCTGAAAAGCGTAATTATAGTTAAAAAATTATCTATCTTTAGTGAATTCAGATAACTTTATCTTTTATCTAAAAGTAAATGATGCATAGGTTATTAGATAAGTTTATCATTTGATGTCTCTTTACATATATTACTGAATATGAAAATTTTTATCAAGCTGCTTATTGCGAGTGCTCATATACTGACATCAGATATCAAGTGAGTCTTAGCACTTTTTTGTAGTTACATTGAGGATTGACTTTCATTTTGACCAAAAATTTTAAAAAATCCTTTGAAAAAAGGACGCATTCTTTTTTTTTATATATATATATCAGGGACCATGGAGAAAAAAACGTTAATGTGTTTATGCCACTTTTTAAAGTTCATTATAATCATAGGGCGAATAAATAATTCCACTCCCGGGCACCGTTTACCTTTGTTAAACCACTGAAAACGACTAGGGGCGAAAAAATTATAATATTCCTCCGGCTCGACCTACCCTCTCTACGCCACTCAGAAAACCACGAAAGCTAATTCAGGATCGAAACGAGAACTCTTTAAAACAATTATGTCTCTAGATCAGAAGATTGTTAGACGAAATTTTCAGAATGCATTTTTAATGGATTATCACACATTTTTATTTAATTTATCTTGCTTCCTGTTTGTAAAGATGAAATTTTGTAATCGATTTTTCATTAACAGAGCTAGAGTTTGGAAATTTTGCACACTTGCATATTTGCGGTGACAATGCACTATTTCAATATTTTCAAAACTTAATTATAAATTAATCAATTAATTTAATTAATTTTTTATTCCATGCAAGTGGGTACTGAATTTGAGAAAAAATATCTTCGTTCAAGTAGTGGAAGGATTTGTATGATCGCTTAACTGACATATTTTTACGGAAATTGATAACACAGTAGAATGTCTTTTAATTAGCAGCACCTGCTTCAAAAAACTCTGCCGTTTAATAAAAACTGTTTACTGATTTGAATTTTCGATTATTGGGGAAACCTCCTTCAACAATATTTCAGGGGTGCGATTTCATGATATTGTCGAAATATCATAATAGTTCAAGCGTATTCTTCTAATAGTTATGAGGGTTAACGTTTGATTTGATTCTGAAACTTAAATATTTGCAACACTTTTTAATGTGTGTAAGATTCTGTGACTAAACCTAAAGTCTTCTGGATATATTCATATACATACATGTATTGTTACATTCATAATTCGTGAGTGTATATCAGTTGATTTACACTAAGAGTTTCTCTTCTTCCGATCTAAGAAACTTTCTTTTCTTTTCTTTTTTATAAACAGGAGCGTATTGTACCTACACGAGATACTGTACATAGTACAGATGTAAATATTTTTCTTTGAGGAAAGAAGACATTTTTTCCCCTTTGAATGGAGAGAAATCAGTAAAAAAAAAATGTGTGAGGAAGAATCTATTTTTAAAAGGGAAATTAATTGCATTATATTTTGGAGCAAATTGTAATATTAAGTAATTCATGGCACCCGCACGCAATCAAATAAACATATTCAACAAATAAAGTATAAACACTACAAGATAATATTTAAGATAACGTGCATTCAAAAAGTACAGGGATCTTAGACAAACAGTTTTTATTTTCGAAACAAAAAGGGATTCTTTTGACAACATTAATACAAACATATTCAACTTCTTACGTTAAGAGAAAACTTCCCATACAAAATATAAGGGATAGTTCAATTGAATTAAAATATATTTGCTTTTAGGGATTTTGAATTTGGAAAATTACCAATCGGATTGCTCAGATTAGCAGTATTTGTAATGTTATTTTCAAAGTCCATTATTGCAAAATGATGTCATTTTTCTTGCTCTGTTGAATTAATTTTATTTTCACTTTTACTTTCTCGTATATGAAAGTATTGTGATTGTCAAAAAAAAAGTCGCCCCCCGAAAAAAACATTTTTGGAATTATATCTGTCTCTCTTTGAACACGATAACTCAAAAACGGGCTCGAAAATGACCTTGCCATCAAAACTATAGATCTCCATTAATCAGTCAATAAAAGAGGAGAGATCAAAAATGTATACCTGATTCTCATCACTATACGCTCCATATTGTCTAGTAAGTACATACACTATATGGACAAAGTATCCGGACACTTTCAGATTTTCACATTTTTTAGAATTTCTCCGGAAAGGATTAACTGACTGCCCTTAAAATTCGATCATGTAAAGAATAGACTGTAACTCATATTTTACATTGAAGATTCAGTCCTGAGGGAAATTAGGGGACCGTCTACAAACTGATGAAGACAAAAACTTTTTGGCCCACCCCGCTTCGCAGAATACTGATAACAGGATGAAACTTTCAGAACCGGTTATGTTTAATGTTCATAATATTTACAGGAATTTTCGTAATCTCAGCACAAATATTTGGGAAGATATAAAGGTTTTCTTAAAAAATCCCAAATTTTCCTCATGTTTTTTGCTTATAAAATACAGAGTTTTCCGTTATATTATACGAAACTTACAGAAAAAATGACAATATGTTAGAGAAACATTTTGTAAAAATTTGGAAAAATTTTTTAAAACAATATTACAGGAAATATGAGCATTTTTAGTAAAAAAAAAAAAAAATTACTGCGCATGCGCAAAACATAGCTTAATTTTTCTTTCACAACTTTAAAGCCAGATATATAGTGCAACTTATATGAGAAATTCAGTTCAATATCATTAGTATTCAGAAAGATATCGGCATTACAACTAGCAGAATTTTAACTCCTATCGAAGAGAAGCTAAAAGCTGAGGAGTTGTCCACAAATTGATACTTTTTAAACTTATATCTTTGAATAGTTATATTGAACTGTATAGTAGATAAAATTTTCTGAATACCCATGAACACTTCTCAATTGCGTGCATAAATTAAATTGCAGCTAATTAGGCACTATAAATAACAAAAATTTTATTACCTTAATTATATTATTTACATGATTATTAACAAGTTACATATTGTTACAATTTTACGGCCAAATGATTTTTTTATCTAAATAATTTCTTTTCTTAAAATATTTAATAATTCTACAAATATATATTTTTTATTCGTTACAAATATTACAAGTGTACATGAGTATTCAGCTAATTCTATCCACTATACAATTCAATATAACTTTCAAAGATATAAGTTTAAAAAATATCAATTTGTGTACAACACCTGAGCTTTTAGTTTCTCTTCGATAGGAGCTAAAATTCTGTTCGTTGTAATGCCGATATCTTTCTGAATACTAATAATATTGAACTGAATTTCTCACATATGTTGCCCTATATATCTGACTTTAAAGTTGTGAAAGAAAAATTAAGCTATGTTTCGAACATGCGCAGTAAAATTTTTTTTTATTAAAAATGCTCATATTTCCTGTAATATTATTTTAAAAAATTCTTCCAAATTTCTACAAAATGTTTCTCTAACATATTGTCATTTTTTCTGTAAGTTTCGTATAATATAACGGAAAACTCTGTATTTTATAAGCAAAAAACATGAGGAAAATTTGGGATTTTTTAAGAAAACCTTTTTATCTTCCCAAATATTAGTGCTGAGTTTACGAAAATTCCTGTAAATATTATGAACATTAAACATAACCGGTTCTGAAAGTTTCATCTTGTTATCAGTATTCTGTGAAGCGGGGTGGGCCAAAAAGTTTTTGTCTTCATTAGTTTGTAGACGGTCCCCTAATTTCCCTCAGGACCGAATCTTCAATGTAAAATGTGAGTTACAGTTTATTCTTTACATGGTCGAATTTTAAGGGCAGTCAGTTAATCCTTTCCGAAAAAATGCTACAAAATGTGAAAATCTGAAAGTGTCCGGATACTTTTGGCCATATAGTGTATACACAGTGGCGTAGCTATAGGGGCGGCACTCCGAAAGGGGCGGTGAAATCAGACATGTAGGAGAACAATTTTATAACTAAGAAGAGCATCAGCACTAGTTCAATCATAGCATACATAAAAAATATCTATTATAAATAATTCATATTTTTCGCCTTTTGTCGGTAAATTGCCTGTAGGTGATGTCTGGTGGTGGACGCGCGATTTCGCTACCTATCTGCAAAGTTCAAGGGCGTCAAACGACGAATTGCGTTATTAAATCAATTTTTCCCTTGAAATTTATTATTTTTATTTTGAGGTTTATGTAACTTGTAACGGAAGGGCAGCATACTAAAAGTTCGTTCCGGGCGAAAAAAATTTGCAGCTACGCCACTGTATATACAAGAAAATCAAGGGGAGAAAACTGCCGCTAGTTACGAAAAGTCTCCATGAAAAATTCTATCAAACAGTGGTTGATTGCATTTTTAAAATGTTGTCCACATTAAGAAATAGTCAGGGTAGTTTTTCTCGAATCCTTTATACAAGTATTAACGAAGAATAAGTTTATTTTTGAAAATTGCTTTTGAAACTATGCTAATTCATATTTAAAGTATTATTATTTCAGTTTCATCAGAATAGGTGTTTATGAATCAATCATACAGTTACCGTTCTCATCTGGTGATATTTCCTTGAAACTGCAGTTAAGTACCATATCAAAGCTACTAGATATATTTTTATGAACCAATAGGTTTACTCGTTTCGATAAAAGTTATTACAAATAACATTAAAATTATCTCTAACAATAAGTCTTTGCTTGGAGACGTCTGTCTGCTGGTTCTCTAAACAAACTGATATTTCAAATGTGGGACAGAAATAATTTATATGGTGACGAATTGCGCACTAAGGTATTTTAATTAGGTTTTTAATAAATTTAAATTTAAGCAAAATTTTCTGTGTTTTTATGGCATTTCATCAAAAACTTCAGAAATCATCAGGGAAGTAAAAACTTTTTCATCTTCTGATGCACATAGTAATAATGATTTTAGATGTGTAGTGCTTTCTAAATCTAAAATTTTAATTTTAATAATTTTACTAGTCGAATTTGTTTGTTGGAAAATGAACAGAGTAAAATACGAAATTAAATTTTGCTTAAAAACCTTTATTCTTGTCATTGGTCTTTCCTTATAATCTTTAGCAAGCTTAAATGGAATTTCTTAGTTGCAAATGATTTACTTTAAAATTGAAAATTCCATCTGCTCATGAGCACTGTTTTGTAGTATAAATTCTGTTTAACATTATATTTTCTTCTGAGTTAGTTTCATTAAAGTTTTTAATCTCCTAAAGGAAGTAGAGTTTTTATATTTTAAGTACTAAAATACATTTCCCAAACTCAAAATGCTTTATGATGCATTAATTCTCATTAAAATTTGTTTTTATTTTCTTTCTTTCCATTCTAGAAAAATTCTAATTCCCATAAAAATCTTCTTAATAGTAGTAGGTTTGGATGAAATCTGTAGTCCAACCTCCTTTTTCCCAGTGGATAATACGCCTCTGACTCGGATCGAACTTTCCCGTCCGCCGAGTAGAGGCTTCATTGTTGAAGAGTTAATTGTCGCAATTGGTATGGAGTACGAAAAAGGGCAGCGTGTGAAATAGTATAAGATAACTGCTAAAATTTTGTTTTGCATAATTGCTAATAACTGTTTTAAAAACAAATTTCTCAGCTCCGAGCGTATAAGTTTCATAATATCGTCGCAGGGACCAGGGCCCGCCTGAGGGGGTCTCAAACGGTGCAAGCTGGAGTTTGGGTTGATACCAGGTTTTGCTGTATCAGGTACAAGTTGATACTGATACGCGCTTGTACCTGATACTTTTACTTGATACTTTTGTATCTAATACAGCCGATAACCGATCCCTTCCTGTCGGAACGGAACTGGGTAGTCGGCAATCGGATATTGATACGAGATTTCTGCCTTAGCGATGCTAGCATGTGTTATGTGTTTTTTTTTAACTACCTATATATATTATTTCTTATCATAACCTGGAATAAAAATATTTCTAACGCATTTTTTTACCTTTTTTTTGCAATGTTTATTAAGTATATAATATTGATTCGATTTTCTATGATTAAATAAATATATTTTGCTATAAGCGTTTCTTTATTCGAAACAAGTAAGTAACTCAAACAACAGAATTATTATTAGTAAAATAAATTGAACATAAAAATTAAATGCTGAACACGAATAGAATTTTCAGAATATAACGATTTAACTATATATAACTCTTTAACTAAGAAAAGAGGGAAGTAGGTATATTAACAAAAGTATAATTAAACAGAAAATATTTATATTTTAAAATATAAATAAACGATTAAATACTTAAAAATAAAATGAAAATGAAACTGTTGCTATCAGTCTTTTAAGTTTTAGAAAAGTCTTTACTTTTTAAAAATGCTTTAAGGAATAATGTACAAAATTAAAATTAGAAATTAAAGCTAAAGGTAACGAGCAATTTTTAAACAGATTTAGATAATAGTTTTTAAAGCTAAACGTCTATTAATATATAGAGTTTAATATGAACAACTCAAAACAAAAAAAACATGAACTTTCTCTTTAATTAAGAAAAGAGGGAAGTAGGTATATTAACAAAAGTATAACATCGAGAACATACAAGGTACAACAACAAAAGAGTGAAAGAGAGAGATAAAAATAATTCAATAATTATAGTTTTAAAAAACTAATTTTTTCACTTTGTCAGAAGATAATCTTGTTTTCTGTCTTTTAAGATCCGTACCACTATGGAAAAAATGAGTTCTGATGGAACGGATGTCACAATCATGCAAAAACGTTTTCTGACTAGTTTTTTAATACAGAAAATTGTACCTCTCTTCTCGCCATTATTTTAATCGTTCTTTAATAAGGAAGTACTTACCCACTTCGGGGATCATTCTCGATCGAGATGTTCCTACACGCGTGTATGATACTGAAATCCTATCGTATCTTTCCACAAAATTAATGCATTACATATCAACAATCCCACCTCGGGAATCCCTCCTTCCGATACACTTAACTATTTGTTTCTCTCCTTTTCACCCCACCCGTCATGATTTCAAAACCAAGGCCACATGCACTTTATCATCATACCTTTACCGAAAACGCGAAGCTATCCCCAACCCGGAACTGTATCAATCTGATATTTTGTATCATATGATACTTGTATCATGTTGATACTTCGTATCAGCCGACCGAAAAGGAAAGCGACGGAAGCGATTACTTATCGTTATCATTCGAGTCCGAGAACTAATACCGAGTACCTGATACTTTTGATCTGTATCATTTAGGTGTATCTGATACTTTTGCTTAACTGATACAAAGTATCAAGTTGATACAGTATCACCCAACCCTAGTGCAAGAGCACAAGGCCCCGCAGTTTGAAAGCCCCACGCCACTGACTGATGTTGAAAAATTAAAATGATTTATTTAATGAAATCAAAATTTGTCGTCAAGTTTTGCCTTCCAGGATCACAATATTACAATATTTAATTAAAAATAATTTATTTGAATTGTATCCAATTTTGTTACAGTTCTAAAAATGATATAGATCTTATCAATTACCGGCGCATCGTCAGAAAGAGCTTTCTCAAGACTGAAAATAATAATAAAAAAAAATTACTTGAGAGCATTAGTCAAGAAAGATTTATTTTCTCAGCCATTTTATCTATCGAATCCGAATTAGTCAAAAAAACTAATTTATGATGATCTTATCAACGAATTTGCTACAAAACACGTAGGAAAATGAAACAAAAATCACATATTGTAACCTTATTCTAGTAAGTCGCATACCAAATTATATTAAATTATATTATAATATAATTATATTGTAAGTCTATGAAGCAATTATTTTTTTAGTTGATTTACTAACAATTTTTTTGTGTGATTGAAATTCAAACTTCATAAAATTAATTTAATTATTCATTATATTTCCTAAAGTTCTTACTATACCAATTTATGCAATGTAAAAATTTGTTCAGGCCGGCCCTGGCAGGGACATAGAGTGCTGTTATGTCTATTTGATACCAAAATATTAATGATTTTGTCTTCACTTTTCTCAGATGAGATTTTAAAAATATCTTTTAAATTTAAGTAAAGGGAAAAAAATTTTCTTTGTACTTATTTTTTTAATTTTGTTTATGCTGACTTTGGGACCAAGGCCTGTAAATCCACTGCTCAATATAATAAAAATCAATATAATAAAATACTAAATTAAAATTTGCTTAGAGAAGGATCTTTTTTGAGAGCAGATGAGCTTTATTTAAATAATATGTGGAAGCTCACATTATAATAGAAACATAAAAAGAAAGAAAATAAGTGTTTTACCCTTTGTAATTACACTATTTTTAGCATCAATTTACTAAACGTTAAAAAAATTTAAGTAAAGCAAATTACGTTTTATCTAATTTAGAAACAGAATTTTTTTCATCTGTATCTGTTATTTTTAAAGTAGTTCCTAATTTTCTTCATGTCATTTCTGTATTCAAAATCCTATAACAAGAAATTTTTAAAGATTTCTATTAATTCGATATATCATAACTTTTTGTGTCACTATCAAAACTAAATATTATGAAATCGCATGTAGTTTATGGAGTCCATTCATGCCAGTGCACATTTGCAGGAGGAAAAAGAGCTTAATGCGACGGCAATTCTAAGACAATTCGCAGTTAGATGAGATACGCATTTACGTTTGTTATGGGACTGTGACGTCAAGCGAATTGATTTATCAAAATTATATTTTAAAAGTAAAAAATTAGAAAAAGTTACAGTTTAAATAAATATTAATTATTTCTTAAACCGCATTCGTAATTTTACAAAGGTAATTTAAACTAATTTGAATTTTTAAGTTACTTATAATTTTCAGCTGTGTTAAAGATTTCCCATAGGGTAGCTGACCAAAAGAGGGATTGCACTTCCACCGAACTTATTATTCAATATGAATAGAAATATTTTAAAATTGAATTTTTTTTTGCAAACTCTTTTTCGTGAAATTTTCTTATTTTTTTTAAATATTCATATTTTCATAGTAACACAAATAAACATAACTTGTGAATATTTTTGGTATATGGTTCTAGCTTATAATTTGTTACCAACCAAAGAAAAAATTTGTAAAAAGAAAGAAAAAATGAAAGAGCTATGATACTTGCAAATGGTAGATAATGGTCATTAAATGCTCAACGCCAGAGAGAGCTAACGTCTGGATAACTCTTTCAGGAACTCGCTACTACGATTAGAATAATAAATTCTGCGCAAAAATTGTCTACAGAGATGCCCAGCTTTGATAGACACTTCCGAAAGAGGAAGTGTCGGCAGGACCACCATTCTTGAACACATCAAGCGATATCCTCTTCTCTGATTAGTCGAGATTCACAGAGATATTCTGGAGATCAAATCAAATCATAATCTGGAGAGAGCCTGTTGCTCCAAGTGCTATCATTCGTTTAACAAAAGAGAAATCGATCATGGAAGTGAAATTCTTGTGTAGGAAGAAATCTTGTTAGATGGTTGTATACCACTGCATGTTTCTGATGCTGGTTCTGTGACCGCACAGTTGTAGAGACTCTATTACCGCAAAATACGACAATATTCATGCAATATCTTTATGATGTTGTGTGGCATTCAGAATATCGTAGCAACTTCGTGGAGATATCGTAAAATATCTTGTGCTAACAGGGGATATTAGTTTCTTAACCCCTTAAGGGTCGCTCCCGTCATATTGACGTCCATCGAATTATCGTATTTTTAGGCTTATAAACTAAAATATAATCATTAATTAGCTTTATAATTTGACACAAAAATTACGTAGAATCCATAAGCATCTCAAGTATTCTATTCCTTCTTAGATGAATGAAAACAACAGCCCCTTTTCAAAACAGGAGGGGCCATCTTATTAGACAGAAAAAAAAAAATGCGAGTTCCGTGGAGCTGTCGAGAAATATTTTATTTTTATGGATGACAATGTATGTAAGATAACACACAGAGTTCAGCTTGTGGGTGATTTCCTGGAGGAAGTGGGTATTCACCGAATGGTGTTGGCAGCTAGATAACTGGATCGCAATCCCATAAAGCATGTCTGGATTCTGGGACGCTCTAGGAAGAGCCTTTGCACAACGTCAATCCTCTTCCATCATCTCTCTTACGGGTCTATTCTGGTACCCCCGGTTGTGTTGGGAGACGTCACTTTTTCCGCACGTTAACAACGGGAAAAGTGACGTCTCCCAACCCAACCGGGGGTACCAGAATAGACCCCTTTATTAGCCGAACGATTCCTGAAATATCAGGTGTCATGTTCTGGCCATTTTTAGTCTTATTTAAATATTTGAAAAAATTTTACTCCTTCTTATTATATTATTTTATTGTTAGCTGTCTCATTGTATTAGATATGTGTGTGAGCAATTTTCTTGAAATAAACCGATGATTAATCGAGATATCACATGTTTCGTGTTTGTTCCCCAGTTTTTGGACACGAGTTCAGGAACTGCTCGGCGCTTGAACACTTGAACCTAATGTTCTCAACATTCATTTCTTTATCCACTTATGTATTGTATTTTAGTAGTTGTTTCTTGGCATTGAAATCAAACTAATTTCCAGGTGCAATTTTTTGGAAGCCAATAATGAGAACTAGAAGTAAACTTATTGATTATGGAACTTTAAAATAAATAAGTCCTCCAATCTTTCTTAAGGAAAATGATTATAAATGGCATGTAAAGGGCAGGGGTCAATATCGCAATCTTTTTTTTTCATGAAATTCATTTAAAAATATACATTATTGGAAATTTTCTCTAAAAATTAGAGTTTGTACAATGTAATATTTTCTAATGTAATATTTTCTAATTAAATTTTTTTTTTGAATTTTAGATTTTGTTTGTAGTTAGACATTTATTTATATAAATTGGCATCAAATGAAATTCTAATCTGTAAATAAATAAAATCCTGGAATTTTACTTCTGGTGCACTTGCTGTGTGATACCAAAATAAAGGTTTTTCCAAGTTGAATATTACATAATAGTTAAAAAATAATTGATTTTGTTTTATCTCTCTTTGAAAAGAAGCTATGGAAGTCTGTATTTTCAGTTCATTTACTGAAACCATACACAGGAGCAGTTAAATAAGTATGATCAAATGATTTTCTACCCATATATTTTTAAATGACAAACTGATTAACATAATCTGATTTTCTGTAATCAAACAAAACTGTTGTAAAGGTTGTTGCTCCTTTTGCATATGAAACTGGGCATTGTTAGATTATTTCGTATAGGCTAGATTGTTTTGACAGTGTTTATAATGACCTTAATTTCGAAACTACTTTTGTGTTATCTCTTCGTGATTTCTTAGTTACTTAAATTAAAATTGTAAGTGCATATAATGACAGTTTGAAAAATTCTGTTGATTTTTTTAATTCGTTTTATAATTTTTATGACTCGGATGTTATCTTAGGAATCTTATAAATTAAGGTATAATTTAATTATTTTGGGGTGTATGTAGATAAAAAAAAATTTAAATAACTTTTTTTCAGACCCAAAATTTTCAGCAAAATGTAATGCAAAACATATATATATATATATATATATATATATAAAATGTATTCGTTATTGTAGTCGTTAAATGATTAAACAGGCCGAGTAAATTCTAAATTCCATTTTATTATGGGAGAGTAACGGAATGTACGTACATCTTAGTAGAAGTTTTTCAGCCAAACAGAGAGCAGAAAATCCCTGCTTTTTCTCAGGTAGGGAATAACAATATAACCACGTGATCAAAGTGAAGGGAACAATAGCTATTTTTAGTATATTACGTAAGTATTTTAGGAAAAAGTCTGGAAAAGAATTCGCGATTTATGTTGGCGCGTGGAAGCAATTAGAATATTCTTTTAGCAATAAATATGTCAAAATGAGAGATTTAATATACCTCCAGCGCAGGAAATTGAACGAAACTGGAGTTTTAGAAAAGGGATTTTGGAATACATTTAGACTTTAAAATATATAATATTAGAATTTTAAATAAAATTAAGTGAGATTATTACATATATATATATATCTTGCTGTAATACTAAATATTTTCTCCCTTTTACTGAATAATTAGAAAAAATCAGTCGCCAGACAAAGAAATTTTTGCCAGCAATAACTCTTAGCAAAAAAACTAACTGATGAAAATACATGTTTTGGCAAAATGATACACAATCTACCAATAGCTATATATAAAATAATTGGTTTAGTTTCATCAGGAGTCATGAATTCTTGCTCTACATAAAAACACAGGACTGCATTACACAGTTAACATTGAAATTTTAGAAGTGTATCTTCATCTTAATTTTTATAAATATAGCTTTTGGAAATATAACTTTCATTCCAATGGAAATGTAACTTCCATTCATTCAAATGTAAGTTATGAAAAGATACGATTCTTCTAGGATGAGTATATCTTGAGTCAGTATTTAAACAGATAATTTTTAGTACCATAATAAATAATTATAAAGAGTTTATGATTCCACCAGTATGAAATTTTCTGTTGCTTTTGATGAATAGTTTGATATTACTTTGACACATGCATAATTTTGGGAGTCTTCTTAATCATTTTTCAGACTTTTTAAAATTATTACTTAAAACTGATATACATTTAACATTGCTTAATTTGATTGCACCACAACTCAAATTATTTGAAATATTAGCTATCAATAACTACTACTACAAAAGTAACAATGTTTAAAATAAGAATAATTTCTAATAGAATTGGAGTGAAAAGTGGTTTAAAATTTTTCTAAATGTTATTGCACCATTATGTTGAAAGGGTTAATGTGGAGTCTACTGTGCCCACCTACTTCTTTCCTCTTAGGATTGCCAACTCTTTGCCACCAAGAACGGAGATGAGAGAACATTTGTTTTGGTTGCACAATGATGTTTTTAATGAGTAACATGCACGGAAATTGATCTTTTCATTGGTGTTTTGAGCATCACGCTATATTGCACCTTGTTTCGATTGGACTGTTTTGTTCATCTCTTCGATGCGATTGGTCGATTAATTCGAATTTGAATAGAACTTCATTTGGAATTGTTCGGTTTGAATATCGGTTCAGTACTGTGCATGTTATTCTGTCTGTTTCATTTTTTAGTAAACAAGTGAAGCTATGAGTACTCCGCTATGCTGAAAGCGAAGCCGCTGATGTTTTTTTAAGTTAAAAAAATTTGCCCGGTACACGCTTGAAATGCTGCAGGCATTGCGTGCCTAAATTCTCTTTTTCGAAATTTGTTAAAAAACCTAGATTCCTAACATTCAATGAAAAAGTGTAGCTACTAGTTTCCTGCTATGCTGAAAGTGAAGCCGCTGATTTTTTTTAAGTTAAAAAATTTGCTCGGTACACATTTGAAATGCCGCATTCATTGCGTCCTCAATCTCTCCTTTTCAGGTGATGCATGCGCAAGAGAGCGATAAAAAGCGTACTGCACATCCAAAACAGTATTTGGTGATGGCAAATGAAATTACGCCAAGAAAAATTGGCGAGAAGCAGTCCGGCACTGTAGACTCCAGGTTTACCATTGAAAGGTAACCTACACAAGCAAGCCAAATGGATAATAGTCATAATGTTTGTTCATCTTAGTTTATAAGGTACTTTTCATATTCGGTCACTTTTTAAATATTTCTCCCATGTTTTCAATTGAAATTTACTGTTCTACTTGTTGGTTTGGTCAGTTCTCCAGAACGTTACACATACCATTATCACAACTGTAATCGAGTGTAAACACTGGGTTTGAAGATCTTGTTGCCATTGTGTAGCTGCAACTTTTGCTGCCTTAGGCATACTTGCAACATGGTGTCCCTTTCTTTACAAGTTACATTGGCTCTTAAACCTCAAAATAAATAAAAATACCCTGATTTTTTTTTTATTAGTAACATAATTCATTGTTAGCGCTGTCGATGTCTGGAGATAGTTAGAAAGATAGAATTAGATATAGAATTTGAAATCTATGATATAATTACAATAGTTATTTTGTAATGATTGAGTTATTTCCACTGTTTTTCTTAGTTATAAAACTATTTTCCTGCATGTCTGATTTTGCCACCCCTTTTGAAGTGCCACCCAGGTCGGGCCCCCCCCCCCCTTTTAGCAGTGTATTCTTCATGTGAACTATTGTGCTCAAAATTTGCTGATGTTAGTCGAAGTCATTATCATAAAAAGCAATGTATATTATGTTGAATTAAGGGAATTTGCACTACATGATTTCAGTAACATTAAACAATTTTGATTGCATGAAGTTGTGGTTATTCTAGAATTTTTTAATTGAATCATTTAGATAGTTACTTTTGAAATTAGTTTATATATATACTAGTTTCTGGTGTATATATTTAGTTATATGTACCTGAAAAAAAAAAAAATACTTTTTATGGTTGTAAGTTTCAGTCTTAATATGTAGGCTATGTATTTTAGTTTAGATGAATATTATTTTTGAATGTTTTTTTTTTTTGCATTATAAAAATATAATCTTCTCAACATATTGTAAAAGAATTTCATTTCATTATTACATATGCACAGCACTGAATTAATTCCATCTGAAATGTGGTTCTGCTGGATGTCCAAGTGTGTTCATCATTCAGCTTTGATAAATTGAAACCACTTTATACTGTAGTGCTCCGAGATCCATTTCATTATTACTTATTATTATTTAAGGTGTTTTGATCTAACCTTAGCTAAGCTGCTGTATGATTGTTCCTGAATGAAGCCCGTTATCAAAATTTAAAATCTTAAAAGACAAAAAGTGAATGGCAAATATGTAATTATAGAAGTTAAAAACTACAAACTAATAAAAATGGTTTTAAAAAATTAAATTATGTGTAAATAAAATAAGTTTTCTATCTTTTGTAATTTTTTTTTGTCTGTGGATTTTTGCTTATTTTTATGCTTCGAATTATAAATATTTTATATAAAGAGACAAAAATTGGTGTTTTCAAAGTTATATTCGTTATCAAATTTTTATTTTGATCAAACTTCTCAAATTATGTTTCTAAATAATCATTTGCTTATATTACAGAAATGGGTCAGGTTTTAAAAAAGATCAAAGAACATGAAAATAACATCAATGAAGACAATTGCTCAATTGGTAACAATTTATTTCTATGTTTTAAAAAAAATCTCTTCTATTTTCTCCAGTTTTCTAAAAATCTCTTCCAATACATTATTGATGGTACAATGTCATTTATCTATAATTATATCATTACAGTAAAAGCTTAACTAACCGGCATGCTCGGGAAACTCCGATTTCGGGATACCTGAAAAGTCCGGATAGTTGAGTGTGACTGGAAAAATGGGGGGGGGGGGGTAGATTGTAGCCTTTTTTTTAAAGATTTTTTTGGCCAAATAATTTGTTTTTGTCATTTTGAAATGTGCATTAAATGAGAATACTTCTGCATCTTCCATAACATTGTATTTACAAAACATATTATGAAGATTTTAATTTAACATTGATGATTTTAAAAAAAAGTATGATCTGTAGCCAAATTTTTACCGTAAATATATGGATTGTAAAAATATAAACATATAAAAATAGATGACGAAACTGAAAAATATTCTACTCAGCAAGCATAATAAAGCTCTTTTAAGTGATCAGAAACAAATCCCAGATCGAATATCAAAACTAATTATCTTTTAGAAGATCGCAAGGATTATTGCACAACACGCGCACCTCCAATTCTCCTGCACTTGATATTATATAATCGGAATCAACATCTGCTGGTATTTTGAAGAGTAAATAAATAAAGGAAAAGAAAGAGACTTACCAATCTGGAGTAACCCCCATGAGCTTTTTTTTTACCCATTCTCTCCCTTTACTTTTGTTTTTGGTTGTCAGTTTCGTTTTTAGGGCTTGTTTTTCGGTGAAAGGAGAGGACCTTTTATTTTTTTTTGGTTCTCACTTTTGCTTTTGAACCCCTTCCCCACCATAAAACAAGTCTGTGTATGTCACAGTACTGTATAATACTTTTTTTTCCTTTTACGCCCCCTCCGTGCAGAGAGAACGTTGCATTCCAGAAATAAATTGTCCGTATGAATGGAACGGCGCGGGCGCGCATGTGCTAAATTTTGGCGCGCAGATGTAAAATTTTTAGAAAAACTTATTTTCTAATTTTTCCGGTTAGTCGAGCTTTCCGGATACTTGAATGCCGGATAAACAAGAATTTACTGTATATAACTGTAATTATATCATTATATAATTTTGTTACTCATTTCTCTCTTTATAATTAACTTGTTGGCTTTAGTGCCAACAAATTGAAATATCAGTCACCTTTTAGAATCAGTTTTATCATTCTAAAAATTTATTCTATTAAAGGAAAGTGATCATAATGTGCAATTAACTCAGTTTGAAGTAGGCATTTAATGAATATTCGGCAACTATTCGGTATTTGGCCCTTTTGCCGAATATTCGCTTATCCGAATACTAAGCAGATATTCTGCTGAATATATTCAGGATAATAATTTTTTTAAAATGTGCTTTTGATCTTCCATTGCAAAGCCTGAAATTATGGTGCAAGAACAATCATTTTTCAGCATTTTCTGGAGAAAATCTGTTGCTTTTTGTTTCATACTCATATAATACCAACTAGGGATGCAACGAATATTCAGTATTTTAGACCTATTCGTCCTTTTGCCAAATATTGGGTCTGGCAAAATGCTAAATGAATCTTTGGCAGAATAAATTCAATATAAATTGTTTTTAAAAAGTGTTGTTTTAAATATATTTAATAAAGAATATTTCAGAATTACATTCCAGTACATTTATTATAATAAAAATCTAACATTTATCCAATTTTAAGTTGCATAGTACATAAGTGTATTTAATAATGTTGCATATCATTTATAGAAGTCTGTTCCATATGGTTTTATATATATTATCAGCTTCAGAAAATAAACAGTCACTATATAATACTTGCAGGTGCTGAAAGATATTTTATTGCTAAATTTGTGAACCTTGGAAATTTTCTATTCCCCACAATTAAGTGGATACTGCCTATTGGAAGTTCTTTATCAAAATAGGAATTTACTTGTACTAATTTTAATTTATCCATTCATTTTTCTTCTGTGTTTTTCATTGTCATGTTCTGCAATGATGACTTTTATTTCTTTGAAGCAATCCCAAAATGAAGAGGGTTCCTCATTTCTTATTATTGTAATTAAGTTATTTAAAATATTACAAATATACATAAAAGTATTAACATCAAGTATCAAGTAAAAGTAGTATCAAAATAGGAATTTACTTGTACTAATTTTAATTTATCCATTCATTTTTCTTCTGTGTTTTTCATTGTCATGTTCTGCAATGATGACTTTTATTTCTTTGAAGCAATCCCAAAATGAAGAGGGTTCCTCATTTCTTATTATTGTAATTAAGTTATTTAAAATATTACAAATATACATAAAAGTATTAACATTTTTTAAAGAAATAACAAAACCTCAGTTTTTTAAAATATTAAATTTTTTTCATTAAAATTTGAAAAATATTTCATTTACAATCAAAAGAGAAATGCTTTTAAAAATTTGACATTAGATCGCCGAATATTCCATATTCGGCCAAATCACTAATCGTTACATCCCTAGTTTAAAACAGTAGAATCAAACAACATATTCAAAGAAGAAAAGTAAAATGTATTATATTGACTCTGCAATTCCCTTTGGGCTGAATGATATTTCAGAACTCATTATTTCTTGAGTAATTTTAAAGACCTTTATTTGTCACTTTGAAGAGCTGGTGTATTTTGCTTTCGTTTAATGAAAATTCTTAAAAATATAATTAATTCTGTAATACTTTTAATGGTTTAAAGAAAGTGGAATGTTTTAACTTCTAAAGTCGCTACAGATTTTGAAAAATTTGAGAAATTAAAGAGAATATCAGTATAACTGATAACACTTAATAACACTTAAAAATGAAAATGTTACATAAATTATCTAAAGGATAATTATTTCAATTTAAAGTATATAAGTAGAATCTTGTTGAGATTGATATAGAGTGTGAATACTAAGTGGAAAAGAAATAGCTCTCTAAAAAATAAGTTGGTTTTTCAGTGTTTACTGTTTGAACCTGGCTAGTGTATTAAATTGTGTATTTCAGAATTTGTAAATATCTGAGTAATCATTCTGTAGTTATTAGTGGACAACATTTTTCAATAAAAAATAAAATTGCTGTTTATTTAACTTGATGTGTTCAAAATTATCATTATTGGTAAAAGGCAGAACTTGATATAGAATTTAAAAACAAAAGAGTTTTATTAAAATTCTCTCTTTTGAGAGATATTTATGTCATTGTGGATTTTTTGTGAAGGATTCACAACCTTATTCTCATGAACCAAATTTTAATTGCAAGAAAAATGGATATATGTGTTGTATGCTATTGCTTTGTAGTTTTTGATTACACAAAAAAGTTTATGTATAAAAAATGCATTTCATGAACAAAAGCTAAATTATTGAACTCTTTTAAACTTATATGATATTTGAGATAAAATTTTCGAAGTTAGGTTTTATGTTTAAAAGCCCTTTGCAATAAAATTTGTTTTTAAAATATGCCTTCTCTCTAGCCCTTCTTGTTATTTAAGTATTGTATGTATTTTTAATCGATTTTTTCATGAAAATAATACTTCTTTTATCAACATATTTTGTTTACATGCATTTTGAATGTTGTAGTTCTCCTTTAAGTATATATTTGAATGTTCTACTTACATATGCATCATTGCTCACACTTAGCACATTATATAATATATTATTCTTGCATTTTTCGGTTTCTGACTTGCTTAAATAAATTTCAATGATTTAGGCCTTGTCAAATTATAAGGAAATGCATTAAAGATAAGTTACAACACTGCAATAGGCTAAACAAAAGTATCAAGTCCATTTCTGTTAAAAAAAAAAAAAATGTACTCTTAGGTAATAAGTTTCTCATTTCGAAAGGCTGTGTTTTTTACAAATAATAAGGCTAATAATATTTCATTGTATAATATATATTTAAAATAAATATGTCATCAACCTTATTTTGAAGCAGTTGAGGCCTAAGTAGAACAAAAACCCTATGGCAAGCCATTTTCAGTTTTCTGTATTAAAAAAAATAACAAAAACCTGCTTAATTCTTCAGATATTGATTTTTTTTATTTTCTTAATTCTTGATTCCAAAGGAAGCATATTATTTTCCCTTGGATTAATCTGAATGCATGTCTTTTAAATATTCTGTCTGAATATAAGGAAGTTTTAATCCTTTTTATTTTAAGACTGTATTTTATGTGTCTTTGTAGATGATATAAATGCAAATTTCTGAATGGGTTCTAAAATCATTACAAGCATGTACCAAATATTTATATAATTGAACAAGCTCCAAATGCAATTTAATAAATTTTATTATTTTCGCTTATTAATTTATCACATGGAAACATTGAAAGTCTATTATTTTTTTCTTTAATGTAAGAGAAAATATATTTATGTGTTGAATTTCCTATTACCTTTTTTGTGAGTTTGTGTCTAAGAAAGCTAAAATGTGTACCAAACAGATGTGTAAAAGACAAACAATCAAGTATTTTAAAACTTAATTACATGTTTGCATATCAAAAAGCATTTTTTTTAACTTTTTCAAAATAAAATAACCTTGTGAATTGTGCAAAATTATATAGAATACAAGAATAATGAAAGCTTTAGCTTAAAACACAATTTTTAAACTGTGTTCCCATCTGCAGTGAAATCAAGTGCATGAATATTAATGTTGCAGAAACATTGACAGGAAGCGTTCTGTCAGATTCTTCTTCATTAGAAAGCAAAAGTAACCCAGAAAGCCTTCGTAATCTGAAGCATTTTATTTAGGGTTGCCATAACTGTCAAGCATTGATACAGGACATTTAAGTGCTAACTAAACAAAACATGAAAAAAGTGGGTAGCCAATGGTTTATTTTACTCAATAAAATGAACACGATAAAAATCAAAGTTTAAGCAACCTAATAAAATGAACACGTAGAATAATAAAAAAGATGCAGGGTTAATCCTTTTTAGCCCAGACATGTTTTAAAGTTGATTTTACTTTCTTACTTATACCATTTTCTTCTCTCACATAATAAAATTGGACACAATTCATTTTAAAATTATAATGACAAATCAAAATTGCTCTTTTAGGGAGAAAACAGGACAAATAGTAATACGGGACTGAGTAGTGAAATATATTGACAGTCCTGTATATACGGGATGTATAGCCACACTAATTTTATTAGAAATTTCCAAATAAATATATTACAATTTTTTTTTATATGTCAATAATTTACACTTTATGGTTCTATTTAATTCTTGTATGTATATCTAATTATAAGGTTGCAGAAAAGCTTTTTGTGCATGTTTGGAAGAAAGTTTCAAGAAGCTTTTGCGCGAAGTAAAATGTTATTGCATTTAATTTCATTTTACATTTAATATTGCTTATTTTGTATGTAAGATTTTACTGATCTCTCTCTATGTATATATGTAAAAAATATGCTGGTTTTCTGGCCTTAAATTGTAATTTTCTCTCAGGGTTTCCTGATCTTGCAGCACTCCCGCCTGAAATAAGCCTCTGTGTATTGTCTCACTTAAATGCTACTGACTTATGTCTGGCAGCTTGTGTTTGGGGAGAACTTGCCCAGGATCAAATTTTATGGCAGAGGTATCTATTTTAATAAATATTTTCTCATAGGTCATTTTGTAAGTATTGTTTAGTTTTGTAGTTATGCATGAGGTGAAGACATGCTATTTTAGATTCTTTGAGGTGAAGCTTTTTTGTTAGTTCTATGTCTTAATTACTTGCATAATTTAGTGACTTAATTGGAAGGCAATTTATGATTGCAGTTTTAGTGTGCTTTTAAAGAAAACTTTTCTATAATTTTGCAGTTTAATTAAAAACCATTACCTTCTCCATACAAATGAGATTAGGAATAAACTGGCACAGTAATGTCTTATGTGTGACTGTGTAATCTAGTTTTCAGAAGCTTTTCTAGATTGTTAGTATGAATCATTTCCAGGATGAAAAGCATTGATGGGAACCACTATTAATATTTTGTAGTGCTTCTGAATCATCTACATATTAAATGTCAGTTATCAAGCTTCAAAGTAAATTTCAAATGAATGAAAAGAAAATCATTAAATACAATGTTTATTTGACAATTTTTATTATTACACTCGCAGCTAAAATAAGCGTGTTTAAAATTAATTGACATATGTTACAGAAATTTAGTTAGACTTAAATTTAAGTGAAAAGCAAATACCTATACAGAAATAGTAGAAGAATTATCTTGTTTAAACCCTGTCTTGACAGTCTATACTCTACGATTTTTCCCTCTTTCCTCATGAAAAAAGTTGACAAAAAGTTGAAAGTTTTCATCTGGTGGCAGAGTTTAAAGGGGTCTTGGTAGAAATCTATTTCTTGATACTTGGTTGATAAGAAATCAGATTTGTTTAACCTTTTACACTCCGAAAGATAATAAGATGCATAATTATACACCACAATCAATACTTACACGTGCGAGTATAAGGATTGATTTAACGCTTTAAAAGCTGAAAAATATTATTAATTTGTTTCAATTCCTAAAAATTAATCTGTGTATTTTTGCTATCATATGGTTTTTATAATAAGCGCTATCCAACAAGAATGTGTAAAGGATACATCATTCAGAATGTCAACATAAGAGTGCAAAGGGTTAATGGCTGCTTTCACTGTCTATCTGGCAATTGTATGATACATGAAAAACAAAGGAAATTTTATATGCAATTAATTTCATATTGGGTTTTAAGACTTATTACTTTGTAATTTATGGATGCATTTTTAAATAGAGAAATATATTTCGCCATGTCTGTGTATGGCACCCAATATGTGTTTTTGGAGGCAACTGCAGCAAAAATAAAATTTTTGTTTAACAAAATGAAATATGTAGAAATATAGTGAGTGTTTTCTAAAAACAAGTATTGTGTATAGAATATTTACAATTTTTTAATAAGCTAAGTATGCTGTTATTGTATTTAGGTTCATATTACAAAAAGTTTATTAGCTAATTATACAAAGAGAAAATGAAGGTTAAAGGTCCCTGCGTTTTTTTATGAGATGAATGAAAAATATATCTGATATTGAAAATGCTCCAAATAAGGATGGCTGGTGTGACATAAGAATTTTGTGATATCAGATGAGTCTATTTTTATAAGTTAGGAACAGATGAGAATCAAAGTCTGCCAGATCTGGTTGCATCTTACTCCTTCCTAACTCGCGACTGAAGACATATCAGTTATGAGAAGTAGGGGGAAAAAAATGTTTTGAGTTCAACACAATCGCATTTATTACAACCCTATTATTTCTAAATGATCCGCTCCCCGTTTCATACTTCTCTGCCTCTTAGCAAATGCACTTGTCTGAAGTTGAAGGTCAGCCTCCAACTTGTCAGAACCATGTTATACTATAATTGTAAAAAATTCATTTGACTAATTAAATAAACAACAACAGATAAACTTAGTTTTTATATTTTTTAAAAGGTTCCTTTAGAAAAATGTTTCGAAGCTTTGATTAATTACTAAATAAACTGCTTTTACTATTAATTCCTTTAATTAATTTATTAAAAACATTGTATATTTTGAGATCTTAAATTTATAATGAGTTGAAAATCTGACATCACTGAAAAATTTCGTATGAAAATAAAGTGTACTCCCGATTATCCAGGTTAATCACACGGAGGAATCGCACGGACAATAGAAAAACTTGGATAATCCGAAAACTCCTTTTTATTAAAGAAAAAATCAACATCAGTACAAAAATATAAAAATTACTTGCATTTGCATGCTGTATTACATCAAACGGAATTTTCCTTCTAACATTTACTACTTAAAAAAAATCGGTAATGCTCTTTGTTAATCTCTTGTCGTATATTGACACATATTTTACGAACCGCAGTAATGTCAGCGTAATCAAATCCTCTTTATCTCATATAATCTAAGGAAGTTTCCACAGATTGTAGAACAGCAGAATGAGAAATTGTATTTCCCTCGTTTAGTACATCTTCTGCATCAGTACTAGTTGATTCTCCATTATCAAGATTTTGAAGGATTTCTAATTTTTGTTTAACATTTAAAATGTTTCGTTTTCTTTTCACACCACTCATTTTTATTAGTAAAAAATTTCACGCTACTAACTGACGATAAACAAGACACAAAAACTAAAGGAACACGTGCAAAAGTTAAAGAATGACGTGTTAGGGAGAAGCGTGTTCGTAAGAGTATGAGCTAGCCGGAAGTGAACGATTCATTTCTCGAAAAATTAGGTGTTGAACCGGTAGAGATTGCACATGGAGGAGGAAAGAAAAATCTATTCTTTAGCCTCCGCCATCACGGCTCACTAGTTTCACAGAATGAATCTCTCGATCGAACATCAACATCGATTTTACATGCATGATAAGCATGAAAGTGTTTCTCTTTAAATTTTTTTGTGAGTCCGGAATGAGCACGGATAATCCGCGCACAGATAATAAAGAGTATACTGTAGATGCAAGATATAAATTCAGATTTTCAAAAACAGCTTTACAAAGTATTGACAGTATGCTTTGTTTTATCACATTTGTTTGTGGTGAGGGCTATTTCTAAAGATTACTGTATGATTTTGAGCTGCAATCAAATGATAAAATTGACAGCTATATAGGCACATTACTAAACAGATCTCCTTACTAATAAAATAGTGAGGTCACTTAGCTAGGTCTCACTACTCCTTAAACAGTAGTGAGATTGGATCCGAGTTGTTACTGATAAATGAGCGTTATTTTTTGAGGGTTAAACTTGTATTATAGATCAAACTTAGGTATGTACAGTTTATATATTTTAAGTGTTCTAAATGTTGCGAATACTTATATTGTGGTGTCTTTGACAGATGAATAGTGATTGGTGCAGATAATTATTATGCTTTGTATAAACAAGCCTAAAATATTAATAAAGCTGCTTATATATTTGGATTTTGATATCCGAATCAACTTCTTTTTTCTTGTACATTTGTTTATGTTATTTAAGGAATTTTGAGCTAATTTCCTCTTGATGTAATCTCTGTATACTTAAGAGGACGAGGCTTGTATTCTGGTAGTTTTTAAAACTGTGTAAACTAGATTCATCAGTAACTAAAATTAGTTGAATATTTAATTTCTATTACTGGCATCAATTTTTTATTCGTTTGTCTAATTCAAATCATAGCTTTGATGATTGAGTTACATTTTTTAAAAATGTACTTGACTTGGTCAAGCTTTGCACTGAAAAGTTTTTTTTATTAAAAAAAAAATTGATGTCTCTGCTTATGAAGCTAAGTGAATTCATACTTGTGACAGCTATTACTGTAATAACACTAATTTGATGTCCATGATATATAGAATACAATAATTGTCTGTAACTGTATGAGTGTAAAATGATAAGGCCATTATATTTGACATAATTACCTGATAAACAGATTGATTCATTGGATGTTGTTTCTGATTTTCTTGAGGAGAATATTCTATCATTGTTGAGAAGATGTGCATTTGTGTTCAGTTGTATCCATGAGGCATTTTGCTCGAGGTAGATTGTGTTAGCTGGTAGATTTATCTGAAAACAAGTTAAATCAATCCTATTTGTGTCAAACCTATTTACCAATTTTACGATATGGAATTATGGCGTGCATTCACAGTTCCTCTCTCTGTGGTTGTTTTCATATTTGAATCTCATATTGATAATATGTGATTGCTGAATGGTAGGGATAGGGATATTTTATAAGCAGGAATATTTTTATATATATAGCAGGGATATTTTCATCAAAACATGCTTTCTTGAGTATTTGAACAACATGAATTCATATTTTTATTGCCAAATTTTTGATCTTATATAATGTTCTTGAATTATTTATTCCTGCTAAATCTTCAAGTTGAGAATTAAAGTAATGCATTTCACTATAACTTCTAATATTGGGCATTACATTCCTGTGATTCTCTGATAAAACCTTTTTTAATTCAATTTTTATCAATTTTAGGGATACAAATATGCAGTTCTTTAAAAAGTTATTGTGGTTAAAATAAACTTTTCTTATTTTAACTCTTTTGAGTAGTGAAGTCATATAGAAATTTTAAACTAATTAATTTTCAAATGGTGGCCATAAAAACATATAAATAACATACAAATATAAATAATATTTATATGACAGTAAAAGGTGACATATAAATAAAATTTATATGTCAGTTATTATGATTCCTTGCCTTCAATTGAATACTTTCACTCTTTTTATTGTGTGTCCATCTCCTACATATGAAGAAATACAGAGTGTTTATATATCTTTTGGTCATGCTGTTTGTAAAAAGAGTTACGAAAAGTATATGATTTATGAATTTTCCGTAATTAATCAAGAGAAAACAATCGACCTAAACAAATCTCTAAAATGATAGTTAAAGCTATTATTGTTTGTATTTTTGCTATATTTTGGTTTTCTTACTGTAACAACTTGAAAATTGCAGCTTGTGCCGAAGTCAGTGGGGTTATGCTTCAATTTACTTGAAACAGAAATCATCCTGTCACTTTTCATATCATCATTTGTATTTGCAGTTAGATGAAGGCACTGTTACATTTAATGCTGATGCTTTTATGGTAAGGTCACTTACTTTTTCATAAATATTATATTATTGATGCATTTTATTCATCTATAACTGTTAAATTAAAGCTGTATGAATTAGAAGAAAAGTTGCATTTTTCATTGTTTATGAATTGTTTAATGGTTTACATTGAATAAATTTTTGCTGTATTTATTGCTGTTTGCTAATTTTGTGATTTCCTATCAAAAAAATATTTATGCATCAAAGTCTGTTTTCTGTGGTCTTTGTTTATATGTTGAAGTCACTCTCTTCATTTCTCTCTTTTTTACTTTCTCGTATACAAAGAGAAAATATTCTAATCGTCAAAAAATTCGAACTCGAGATTTTGATGAATCTCCACGTTTTAGACCTCCCTGAGTCCGAAAAACACAATTTTGGAATTATGTCTGTGAACACGATAACTCGAAAACTATTAGAGCTACGGGGATGATATTCGGTATGTGATCTTTAAACATAATTTGTAGGTTTTTATCAAATTTTGGACAAAATCCGTCTGAGGGAAATCTATGTGTCTGTCTGTCCGTGTTCATGTGAACTCTATAACTCAAAAACTTAAATAGCTACAAATAAAATATGGTACACAGTTTTTTCATCAGAAATGTAGTTCCGTATAAAATTTTGGGCCAAATCCGTCAAAGGGTTGACCGTCAGTATAATCGCATACTTTTGAACGCCATAATTTCTTAAAAAAATTATTTAGATAAATGAAATTTCGTTTGTAGTCTTGAAACCCTAATTGTAGATTATCTCTAATTTTCGTTTAAATTGGTTTAAAAAAAGGCATTGAAATGACCTATTTGGTTTTTTCTCTATTCTAATAATAAAAAAAAAACTGCGAACGCTGGAGCAAGTGTTTTCCCCTCCTTAGGAAATACTGCACATTTTCCGGCACGCCGTGTTCCGGCCCGCCGGCGTGGGGGTTCATATGCAAGAAAGTTTTGGGGAGGTCACTCCCGTTTTTTCTGTTAAACAGACAAGATCAATTCTTTGCAGTCCTTCTACAAATACTTTTTTTAAAAAACTTCTAAAAGAAAATCCTGCTTTGTTTTCATTAACTTTTTGTTTCGAGGATATAGGACTGAGTCAGTAGGAGCTAAATTTGAACTATTATATTTTCTGTGTTTAAATCTTTTTAAGCAATTGCTGGAAGAAAAAGATTTCATTAAGATACCAAGGTCAATGCTAGAAAAAATGTTTTTGAGGTGTTTTAAAATCTAATTTTACTCATGTTTTTATTTTGATTTGTACTTTTTAGAATAACTACATTGTGCTATCTATTAATTATAATTTTAAATTTTTAGAAGTTATTTATTTGTATTTCATGAAAATGAAAAATGTATGAAATCCCAAAATGTTAGAGAATTTATTTGATCCATTTTTTTCTTTTTTGGCCTGTAAATGTTGGAAATAATTTTGTAAAATAAACTTCTTAAATAACTTTACAATTGGTTTATATACTGATGCAAATAAAGATAAAGAATAAAAACCATTAAATTGCAAGGAAGGTTGGCTCGTCCATTGTAATTCTCCTATGACTTTTGATTCATGGCTCAGTGATGCTTATTTGTACCACTTATATTAAAAAAAATGCAAAAATATAATTCTTGGATACTCAAATATTTAGTTAATAAAATAATTTACTTGTTACATTTTAGATATGAAATAGGTAAATTTTTAATTAAAATGAATTTGTTACAAAATTTAATTTTTTCAATTGTTTTTAATATATTCCTTATTCCTGTGTTTCCTCATTTATAAAGATTTATGCAACTACAGCTGGACAAAAAAAGCCTGTGCTATGTGGAATTATAATAAATGCATATGTGGATAGATAATTTTAATATCCATTTACAAGAAAAAAATTTATGGTATATCTAAAATAAAAATATCATAATTTAATTAATATTATTTATTAATATTATTAAAAATCACTGAAAAATAAAATTCATACTATTGATATTTTCATTGGAAACAAATCTTTTACCTTGATGTTGTGTGGCTATTGAAAAATGCTTTAACCATTAAAATCATTGCAAGTGTATGTAGCCTATTCTGATTTATAGTACATCTCTGGAAAAATTTAATTCTTTGATGTTGTAAGGCATAATTCAGGTTTCAGTGTTGTTATAGGAATTGCCCAAGATGGAAACAAAGAGATTTTATTTTATATTATATCTATTTCTATGAATTCTGTGATCTTTTTAATTGAAAATGCAGTTATTTTTATTCTTTAAAAAATTGTGTTCTTTCAAACTGACTGTGTTTAATTCTAAGACTTGAATCTAATTATTCTAAGTCAGGGCTTCCTAAACTATGGGCCACAGCCCCAAATAGTGTCCGACTGATTAATATTAGGGTCTTGGAAATTTTCAAAGAACCTACTTTCATATTCTTCAATTTGTATGTAAAAGTTGAAAAGCATTATTTGGATTATAAATAAAAATATTCAAATTTAAATATAATGAAAAACTGTTTTAAATTAATTTCTTATTTAAAATTTTCCCTTCCTGAAAAGCCATTATGAGTGGAAAAAGTTCTCACAGTAGCATTGGAAGTTTCAGTGAAAGAACGGTTGTACAAACAGTGGCTTTGCCATCATACTTGCCCTAATGTGTGAACCCAAGGTTCACATGTTACTGTTTATTGAGAAATGACACTATGGGAAAAAATAGTGCCTCTAGAGTTTTTCCTTTTCCAAAGAGTGCTTCTAGAACGATTTTCATTAGTGGTTGTGGTTCTAATGCTCTTTGGTCTAACATATCTAGACAAATCCATGAATTAAGGATTCATGATAAAGGGGAAGTATGGGATCATCTGTTGGTCAAAGTGACCTTGGAGCATCTAGATATTACCTGAGATAGATGTCTGTCCTAGCTCCTGTATTGGGGGCAGGTTTCCTTCCTGGAGGAATTTTTGGGGAAAATAGCCCAAATTTGTATTTCACTTGGGGGAAAGCCTCCAGCAGCCAGTCTCGCAACAGCTGACAATTCATCGCTAAAGAGCAAATTGGTTTACCAGTTTTTGCATAATGCTTGTTAAGAGCACAGCCAGGATAGAACGTAGAACCTTCTTCCTCTAATTTATATTTCTTAGCTATGCCTTGCCTTGCGTTTATACACTAGGTTACCATTGGGCACATTTTTATTATTGTGTTGGATTGAAAGCTTGAGAAAGGTAATTGCATTATATTGTTAATGCTGGATCTAAATATGCACAAAATTGAAAATATGATAAATTTATACCTTTAGAAAAGTTGAGAGTGTTCCAGTTCCACAGTGCCTATGTACAAGCTGCCATGTTTGCAAATAAATTGTATTACCTGTGAATACAAATTCATTATGGATAAAGATTTTTATATAAAATTTGATAAATTATCTTTTGACATTTTTATATCTAATTATAAAATTGTTCTTTTTTTTCCTCTACAGGGCATGGATTATTTTATTAAGCATCAGTTAATTGATGATAATCCAAAAGAAATTGCGCATTTTATTTACAGCACACGTACATTAAATGTTAGGCAAAAACGACTTTACTTAAACAGTAGGTAAGTATTATTTAACAAATAGCAAATTTCTTCTATTCTTTAAGTATAACTATGGATTTTAAAGTATGTATTTAGATTCATTTTTTGTAATTGTGAATTTATTGAACCTGTTTTAGTTTTAATAAGAAAAAAGTTAATATTTTATATTAAATATTGTACAGCTGAGAGATCTTTTCTATAGTTATTAGGTTTTCATAGTATATAATTCATTGAAAGATATAGAATCCCTTCTTTGATTAGACATTATATTATTGTGTACAAAATCACTTGCAAAGTAGTTTTGACAGATGTAGCAAAAACTGAAAGCCATTTATATAAATATTTTTATTCCCCTGTGATGGTATTTATATTCAATAAAATATTTTGTTTCTTTCCTTTCAACTAAACTTAAGGTTTGATTTTCCTACAACTTTTGGTTAGGAGAAAATAAATAAACAAAAAGTTTTTGAAGTGCAAATTTGAGTGAAACTTTGATGATGTCCAGAATTATAAACTTTTTTTAGTGTATGTGTACAGCCACAGAAAAAAAAGGATCCACCCAGCATTATTCTGTGATCATTCATTGGGCATTAAAAAAAAACTACTGATCTTCAGGAAGTAACGTATACTAAAAGATTCAATGGCTAAAAATTTCATAAGGGGTCATCTAAATATTTGAAATTGCACTAACTTCAAAATTTTCATTAGCAAAACCCATTTTTAATGTCATAAATAAATTTCTCATGAAGAAATACCCCAACAAATAAATTTTGGTTTATATGCCATGAATATATCGGAAGATATTCGAAATTTTGTGTTCTGAATAAAAAAGGGGTCGTCTACACATTTAGATAGAGAAGTTCTCTGCTTACATTGAAATGTCGGTAGTAGTATTTTAAATTATTTTGCACTTTAAATGTTATTCTCAAACTAATGATCTACATTTTACAATCATTAAAACTTGATGCGCAAAAAAATAAATATTGTAATATTACACCACTTTAATTTATAAAATTTTAATTTATATATATAAATAGTTAAATGTTTAAATTTTAAAAAATAAAGTGGTGTAATGATTATATTTAATATTGAAAACGTTTTCGAAATATATGATGCCCCCTTAAGTGCATTGTTTTGCAGCAAAAATTGAAAATTTAATGTAAATTCTTCTCGTATGAATATGCTGAAATTTTGCTTCGATCTTGCAGGGCTTATCTTGCAGGGATCAGGCTTATCAAATGGCTATTTGCTTCAATTACTGTTAAAATTTATAAGTGTTGCTATTCAAAACATTTTTAACATCAATTTTGATAAAATATTTCATGTACTCAAAATTATTTTTAAATAAAAGTAAATGTATAAAATGTGCAGAATAATTCATACTACTACATAAAAAAAACTTCTAGGTCAATAATTATATTATTTCTCAAGATATCAATAAAAATTCAAAATTTTATTTTAACATTAGAAACTCAAAATTTCATTTGCTTATAGTTCTGAAAGCAAAAATGCGGGGATGATAAAACTTGGTATTCCAGCATAAATTTTTATGTATTTTCGAAATATTTTAAGAAAAATGTGTGTTTCCATTGGAAATTTTAAAGTTAGTGCTATTATAAATATGTATATGACACCTTATGAAAATGAAACCTTTTACTAGACCTTATTTCCTGAAAATTGGTACCTTTTGTTTTAATACGCGATGAACGATGGCAAAATAATGCAGGGTGGATCTTTTTTTTTTCTTCTGCGACTGTACTTTTGACTTAGAATATATATATTGTTACAAAAATCATCTGGTGAGTGTATGTAAATGCAGCCCAACATGCAGGTTTATAAAAAAAATAAATAACTATTTCACAAATATTCCAGAAAAGCAAAACATAGGACAGATAACAAAATTAAGCAGCACTTTTATCAACCATAGCTAATAAAAATCAGTCACAGCACTTTCAATAGTGCTCAATGTCTTATAAGCTCACCATTTTCCACTGCTGACCAAACTCTAACTGATTGACCTGGTTTGAGAGCTTGCTTTATATATTTTTTCCAACAGGAAGTGACATAATATAGTAATCTCTTGAAGGTTTTGATATTTCCGTTCCTTTTAGAGATAGGCCCAAATTTCTTGTATTTTCTAGAAGCTTCGTTTTATCGCCAAGGTCGGTGTTCATTAGCTTAACTTCTAGTAAAACCCCTGTCAAACTTTCTTGTTATAAGATTAACATGTTAGGGAAACAACTTTACAGCTTCGTAACAATATGTTACAGTGCTTAGTAGTAAACAGTCTTTATGAATTATACAAGTATTTGAGTTGAGTTTTCAATCTTAACTATTTTATAGTAAATTAATAGTGCATCTGTACATTGATTGCTATATAAATTGGTAGTAACTTAATTGCTTTATCTTCGGAGATATAAATGTATATCTAGAATTGGGGCTTCAAAAATAAATATTTACAAAGGTGAACAAGTTGCTCTCTAATCCTCTGATTTCTAAGACCATTGGAAGAGAGGGACCTCAAAATACAGGAACGTCCATGTTCCTCTTTCAAAGATGTGGGACATTCACTTCCCACCTCAAAAACTGCAATGACAGCTGGTATGGTCTGAATTCTAAGAACCCCTCCTTTCCCGAAACACATCTGGGCGAGCCCCTCTAACGAAGAAAGCGCATGCTGCAGATGTGAAATCAATCACATTTAATGAAAGGGGGTGGAAATTTCATAGTGATATTCGGACAGATGCTGTCTTTTGCTTGAAGGGACATTCCTGCATCAATAGAGTTAATTTAAAAAAAAAAAATGCCTTTCAGTTTTTAAATCCACTGGTGAGTTATTATTTTTTTTTTGTTTTGACTAGTATTTCCTGTTGAACATAGATGCCATTATTTTTCGTCTACATATTCTAAAGCATTCAGTGGAGTCTTAATGAAGAAAGTATGAACCTTTCCTACAGAGGAGATACAAGAACATATTTCATTTTGTTGAAATGACTTTCACATATCCATATTGTAAATTTCTTAGTGATGCAACTTTGTATGAATTCTTTCAGTATACTTTCACTGTCACAAAAGAAACCCTGTTGTGATATTTATTCAATGGGAAGCCTCCTTGTTCAGTGCATAAGCCTATAAACTTTGTGATCTGTTTTGTTCCTGAAAGATTGTCCTATTTTGAGAGCTATTATCAGAAACTAGTTGAAACATAGATAACTTGCTATGTTATATATGTTTCTAAGATATTTTACATACAGTGGCTACTATTACAGTGAGAATAATTTGATTCTTAATTATTGCGACTGATTGGAAGTTTTATAATGCAGGTTGTGATTGCACATTTTTTGTGTTTGGGTTGTATTTTGTAACAAACTTTTAGCCCTTGCTTTAGTACTGTTTTCTTCACAAGTTGTCAAATATTTCATCTGCAGAATAATAACATATTTAAAGATTTGTTAGTAATTCAGGGGAAATATTTACGATGCAGTTTTTGCACTTTGTGTGGACGTTATTTTTTTCTATGTTAATACAATACTAGCTGCATGGCCCGGCGTTGCACGGGCAATCTTGAATAATGGGATATTCCCGGGCGGAGAGAAGTGAGATCATGTGAGGCCTTGGGATCCATATTTTCATATGACCGGCTCCGTTTTTTTTTCAACAAATATTGTCAATTACTTTCCCCAACAAATGTAAATATTCTTTCAAATCTAGTCTTTTTATTACTAATTTTCATATGCCCGCTTCCGGTTTATTTTTTTTTTACACATATTGTCGCTAACATAAACGTTACGTTTCGTAAAAAATCCTTTGAATCCTATATTGTTTAATTAAAATTTTTTAATCCAACCTTTTAATTACCTTATAGCCCAGCATTTCTCGGAATCCACATTTTTTCATATTCCCGCCTCTGTTTTTTTCCCTACAAATATTGTCACTAAGCTTCCCCAACAAACGTAAATCTGTTTGGAATCCTCTCTTGTTGGATTAAAACTTTCAGTTCTAACCTTTTTACTACCTTAAAGCAGTTTGGTTTGAATGAAAACGCGAGAATTCTTATGCTTTTAAATTAAAACAGATTAGCATGATATTTGTTTTGCAAAAGAAAAAATAAAACGAATAATAATGAAAAAAAACGGATAAAAATGAATAAATATTTTCCCCCAACAAACGTAAACGTTGCGAAACACCGTACGACAAAAAAAAAGAAAGAAAAATGCAGGAAAACGATTTTTTTCAATTGTTAATTAATCCAAACACAGAATAACACAGAAGCTCGCTCAAAAAAAAAAAAAAAACCAACTTCCGTTAAATAAATAAAAAAATGCAACACCGGGTGCGAAAAATAATAGTAGGGAAAAAAAAGAATCCGCCGTGAATGAATTCACCATTCTACCAATAGATGGTAGCACGTCAATTCATTCATTTTGACGTTTTTAATTAATATCTTTTTAACTAATTGTAATTTCGGAATTTAATTGGCCTAAATGGATTCCTTGGATTATTCCCCATCTTTTGGTACTTTCCGCGTGCTTCTCCGTTCAACGGTTCGTGAGAAAGCTGGACATACATACATACGTTTGTTTACCTTCGAATTTTAATAGGATAGACTAGCTGCATGGCCCGGCGTTGCACGGGCAATCTTGAATAATGGGATATTCCCGGGCGGAGAGAAGTGAGATCACGTGAGGCCTTGGGATCCATATTTTCATATGCCCGGCTCCATTTTTTTTCAACAAATATTGTCACTTAGTTTCCCCAACAAATGTAAATATTCTTTCAAATCTAGTCTTTTTATTTCTAATTTTCATTTCCCACCTCCGGTTTATTTTTTTACACATATTGTCGCTAACGTAAACGTTACGTTTCCCTCAAAATGTAAAAAATCCTTTGAATCCTATATTGTTTAATTAAAATTTTTAAATCCAGCCTTTTAATTACCTTATAGTTAATAACCCAGCATTTCTCGGAATCCACATTTTTTCATATATGCCCGCCTCTGTTTTTTCCCCTGCAAATATTGTCACTAAGCTTCCCCAACAAACGAAAATCTGTTTTGAATCCTCTCTTGTTGGATTAAAACTTTCAGTTCTAGCCTTTTTACTACCTTAAAGCAGTTTGGTTTGAATGAAAACGCGAGAATTCTTATGCGTATAAATTAAAACAGATTAGCATGATATTTGTTTTGCAAAATAAAAAAATAAAACGAATAATAATGAAAAAAAAAACGGATAAAAAGGAATAATTATTTTCCCCAACAAACGTAAATGTTGCGAAACACCGTACGAACAAAAAAAGAAAGAAAAATGCAGGAAAACGATTTTTTTTTCAATTGTTAATAAATCCAAACACAGAAGAACACAGAAGATCGCTCAAAAGGAAATACAAACTTCCGTTAAATAAATAAAAAAAAATGCAACACCGGATGCGAAAACTAATAAGAGGAAAAAAAAAAGAATCCGCCGTGAATGAATTCACCATTCTGTCAATAGATGTCAGCACGTCAATTAATTCATTTCGACGTTTTTAATTAATATCTTTTTAACTAATTGTAATTTCAGAATTTAAATGGCCTAAATGGATTCCTTGGATTATTCCCTATCTTTTGGTACTTTCCGCGTGCTTCTCCGTTCAGCGGTTCGTGAGAAGATAGCCGGACATACATACATATATACATACATACGTTTGTTTACCTTCGAATTTTAATAGGATAGATAAACGGGTTATTCCATGTCAAGTGATCCAGAAAAAAAAATAATAGGTTGCTTGACCATTTTATAATCAAATGATTTTTTGTATGATGATTCCTACATGATTAGTGTGTCCAAAAAGACTAATTTTAAATTTTTATCTTTTTCTGAATTTCGGTAGCAGCCATTTTTGCTTTACAAAACATGCTGATTTTTGCGTTTGTAGGGGTTTGCGTTAACTTAAATCACTCGGAACTGGTGAACCCGAGGTTGATGAAACAAAGCCAGTTTATTCAGGAAGATACGGCCTTTATTATCTCCAATACACATTTAAGGAAAAATTTATCCCAAATATCAAAAATCAGCTTAAAATTTTGACTTTAAAAATTACAAATTTTCAATTTTTTAAGGCTTATAATTCCCAAAAGGAATCTATTCTCCATATCACTTTGCTGGGGATGTGCAGCTACCTTAATGTACTGCATTTACAAAAATTGTCAACTCTGAGATTTGCTTCTTTTAAGAGTTACGGGCTTTCAAAATCCAAAAATTTCAAAAAAATCCAAATTTTGACACCTTATATCTTTGTTTCGGCCAAAGTTTAAAAATCTGAAATTTTTACAGATAAACCCTCTACAGTGTATTATACTGCTGTAAAAATTTCATGTGTGATATTTATGTACAAGTCAAGTTAGAGGACTTTAAAAATCCTATAAAAAACATTTTTTGCCGAAAATAACAGAGCATTAATTTTACTAAGTATTTTTATCATCAATGAATTATAATATGACCTCAAGTAATATTTGTAATTAAAATTACAATTCAAATTAATGCAAACTATCAAATTAATTCTTATGGCATTTATATTTTCAATTAATGCACCATTTGGTGCATTGATTTTGCTTCTTATTTATTCTGTTAAGTTGTAACATTATATTATGTCATGTTTCTATTTATAAGATAATCTCTTAAAATGTAGTAGGCCTAATATACATTCAACAAAATGTGTGGATGTTCAGTCCTGTTCACAAACTTATGTGATACATAGACATCAACAAACCAAAGCAAGTCTTCAGCGACCGTACACTAACCAAATATTGACACCAGCAGAAATGTTTGAATTTTGTCAAGAACATTTAAAAGGAATCACCTTCACTTATGTAAAAGATGGAAGAAATCATTCAACATCATAACAATAAACTTCTTGCCAATTTAAAAACTCTGTGGCAATCACTGGTACAAGGAGTTTTCATTGTTTTGTTCCTGTGTCAGAGAGTAACCTGAAGTGCTTCATTACTTCACAAGCTACAGAATAACAAATTCATTCCATTACAAAAACTGTACAAATAACACTTCACATAGGAGATTCTATTGCATATGCATATGATGGTCAATGGTGGCTGATAGAGGTGAATGACATTAGTGATATATATAAAAATGTGCTTGTAACACTTTATCATCCTGCTGGACAAGGGACAGCTTTTTTTAGAAAAAGGAGAAAGACCAGACTTGGGTACCCATGAACTATGTTTTAAGGAAACAAAGCGCCTTAGAAGTACAACAACTACTGGAAGGACACATAACATTTCCCCAAAACTAAGTGAAGAAATATCAAAACTTTTTAATGAATACAAATCAAGATAGAATGATAAACCTGACTCAAATATATAGTATATCCATACTTTTGTAATATGTTAGTAGGAAATAATATATCAATACTTTTATTTTAAGTTTTAAAGTGTTTTAACAATGGTGACCATAGTAAAAACTGTGTTATAAAATAGTGAATACAAACATCTCAATTATACTGTGGAACCTAAAGTGACCATGAAACATATTCAAATTTTTTAACTTCATTATACATTTAAAGTATGCACAAGCTACTTCATGTAAAAAAGGTAAGTTTATATGTAATATAATATGACCTCAAGTAATATTACCTAATTTATCGATGATAAAAATAATACTTAGTCAAATTAATGCTCCGTCATTTTTGGCAAAAAATACGTTTTTTATGGGATTTTTCAAGTCCTCTAACTTGACTTGTAGATAAATATCAAACATGAAATTTTTACAGCAGTATAATACATTATAGAGGGTTTATCTGTAAAAATTTCGGATTTTTAAACTTCGCCCCAACAAAGATATAAGGTGTCAAAATTTGGATTTTTTTGAAATTTTTGGATTTTGAAAGCCCATAACTCTTAAAAGAAGGAAATTTCAGGGTTGAAATTTTTTGTAAATATAGTACATTAAGGTAGCTACACATCTCCACAAAAGTAATATGGAGAATAGATTCCTTTTGGGAATTATAAGCCTTCAAAATTTGAAAATTTGTCATTTTTAAAGTCAAACTTTTAAGATGATTTTTGCTATTTGGGATAAATTTTTCCTTAAATGTGTACTGGAGATAATAAAAGCTATATCTTCCTGAATAAATTGGTTTTTGTTTCATCAACCTCGGGTTCACCAGTTCCGAGTAATAGAAGTTAACGCAAACCCCTACAAACGCAAAAATCAGCATGTTTTGTAAAACAAAAATGGCTGCTATCAGAATTCAGAAAAAGATAAAAAATTAAAATTAGTCTTTTTGGACTCTCTAATTATGTAGTAATCAACATACAAAAAATCTTTTGATTATAAAATGGTCAAGCAACCAGCTCTGGGTCACTTGACATGGAATGACTCAAACTTGTTCTGGATGCTACATATTATTTCATTACAATTAATATAATTTAGTCTATTAATAAGTGTTGACTAGAATAACACATTCTAATTAATAAATTTTACGGATTACAAATTTTTGTGATGATATTTTCGATTACTTGTGAATTGATGCTAATTTTATTTTATGTTCTAGGAGAGATGTGTTGAGTCATCTTATTGGTATGCACAATTTTACTAACCAGTTTCTACCTCATGCTCTAAGGAGGTTCTTTGAATCCTTGCAAGCTCCAAATGAGCTTGATAATTATCTGCATTTCTTATTAGAAAAGTTTTCTGCCAGATTTTGCCAATGTAATCCAAAATTGCAGTTGAGTTCAGGTTTGTAAGAAGTAATTACTTATAAATATATTGCTTTATGTTTTTTTTATTAAATATGTTTTTTTGTAGGTAGTAGTTATTTATGGACCTAACTCTGTGTGCAACATTGTATTGCTGTATACAAAACAATAAGTTCAATTTTATTTTGAAATACTAAAAAGTCACATATAAAAAGAAACGTTTTTTCTACAAGTATTGCGTGAATAATTTTAATTTAAACATCAGCATAAATTTCCATGTGTTTTTTTCTGTTTTTGAAATGATACAAAATTTATTAATTTTCCTATGTTTTAAGTTCACTGTAGTCATTAATCAATAATATCGATATATATGCCTGTGCATTTTTTAAGTGGAAATTTGATATAGTGTTATTTTGTGACTACAACACCGATCAACAAGCATAAGTATTGCCAGAACGTTCTAACCTGGGTGACAAAAATCACTCTTTTTTAAGGAGGTTTTTTACAATTTTTCTTATTTACTTTCTTGTAAAAAGAGCAGTGCCAGAACAGTGTTCTGGTGCATTCCGGCTCTACTGTACCCCTGGTGTTTATTAACTTTAAGTTTTGCTTTATAATCATTACTGAACTTAGTAACATTAATGTGTTACATGCTCTTCAGTAGATCTTATTCTTAATCAGTTCTTATTTCCTGTTGGAATGAATAGAAAATAGATTACATTCTTAAAAGCATAGTTGCTTGTAAAGTATTTCCATGTATTATTTTAAAATTGATTTATTTACATCATTTCATGAATCGGTATCTTTAATAGATATCTGTAGCATTCTAATTTCTCATTTTGGAAGTGAAATTTTATTTTTGCTTTTCATTAGACTTAATGCATCAACATAGCATTAAGGCATGGTGACTTCCCATCTACTGTGGTATTCTCAGTCCAAGTTATATGTTAGAAGATTCTTCTATTAAGATTATATTTTCATTTTATCAGAATTGTAGCAGTTATAAGTTTCCTGTGAAAGCTTAGTTTTATTGTATTTTAAAATTGCTTTCTAGTAACTTATTTGGCACAACTTCCCAAAAATTGACTTTTATGCTGTAAGAACTCATTCAACCACTCTATCAACTTCTTATTAAGTAAATTATTGCTAGTTTTCTCTTGATATTGCTGATAGCATTCTTCACTTCAATTAAAACTGATTATCTTTTACCAGGAATTGAATTTCATCATTCGCATTCTTTCAAATCTTGTTTTGTATTTTACCAACTTTTAATTTGGACTTTTGTTTCCTTTAAATTTTTTGAGAGTTAATTTTTTGTTTAGCAGTATTAGATCTGTCTAATTTTAAAATGGCATCAGTCTGGAAGATTAATATTTCTTTTTATTATTCAGGCAATTTTTGTGAACATCTTTATTTTGCTTTTATGATCTGTCATTTTAAGACATTTCAAAATTGTATGTCAGAACACCAATTTTTTGTTAATCTAGAGGCAGAAAGTTTGTTCAGTTTCTTTAGAGGCTAGTGCACATATAAATTACTTTTTATGAAAAATGGAAGGTTACCATTTGTATACTCACTAAAATTGTTTTGTTTTTTCTTCCCAAAAGTACTATCTCTCTGTTTGTGGTATTTAGATTAGAGCATTAATTTTTATTGTAAAATAATTTAATTATTTCCATTTAGAATATAGATTTCAAAGATTTACATTTTTATTGTAATCTTTTAATCTTCTCATTAGCGATGAGAAAATATGATGTCTTTAGTTATGGTTTTAGTTTAAATAGATATTATTGAATAACTGTAATTGTGTAACTGTAATTCGGTCAAATACAATCTGTATCTGCATTATTAAATTTTTTAATAATGATATAACACTTATTAATAATGCTTAGTTTACTACAGCAAAGTGTTCTTTTTTTAAATCTCCATTACATTTTCTTATTTTTGATATTCTCATCAAAGCATTATTAAGTAAGCAATTTCCCTGCAAGCACTGCTTGTAAAAATGGATATTTAAAAGATGTAAGTAGTAAGAAGCATAAGACTTTTACTGTTACTTTATACATTTGCTAGAATACGGTACATTAAAATTTTAATTTCTGAAACTTTGCAATCTTGTCAAATTTCATTATTTATTAGAATATCTAATTGTAGAGCTATGTAGTAGTGCATAAGTTGGCTGTAATTCGACCCTATTCAAACTGTAAATGAAGCTACAACCATAGTAAAATTACTAAAACGATTTTTTATACCACTAAATATTTGAAATTGCATGAATGCTTTTGAATGGATTATTGAGAAATGCCAAATTAAAGGTTGGCATTTAATTTGAAATATTATGAGAACAATTGTGGAACCATGATAGTTATTTTTTTTAAATGTCACATAAATTACTTTGTGATTTTAAATTTAATCTAACCTTACTTCATTTTCAGATATGGTGTATATATTGTGCTTTTCCCTGATAATGTTATCTGTCGATTTAACAAGTCCACATATCAAGAATAAGATGTCAAAGCGTGAATTTATCCGCAATGTCCGCTATGCCATTCATAGGGCAGATGATGAATTGTTTGGGCACATGTATGATGATGTTTATCTGAGAGGACATATTGCTCCAAATTCGGGTGATTAATCTTCATGCATGTTTCTGTCTCATGTACCATGAATCATCTACTAAGTCTGTATTATAAAAAAGCTTTTTGTTTTATCGCATAGAAATTTAATATTTTTTATTTGCTTTTTGCAAATGATATGTTTTGTGTGCTATGTACACTATGTGATTGATGTTATTGTGTTGTGCAATTCAAAGTAATTGGTTGTAGAATCATATTGAGCTGGATACAAAACTTTTGTGTGTAAACATTTTTATATAAGATTTCCAAGGAAAGCTATTTTAATTCACATTCATGGAAGTTTATTAAAATTCATGCCTTTTTTTTAATTTCCTCATTATAAGATGTGTATTATAAAAACATTCATTGCAGGAAAGCATGCCACAAATTTATATGCATTTTCAATGGAAAGGCTGTATTAAAATGTGAAAACACAAAATAAATATGATTTATAATAGTTGTTGTCCTTAATATAATAGCCCTTAAGTATTTATGACATATTTGATTGTGTGACAGCCTTACTTCTGTTTTTGATCATTCCTTGGTAATTCACATCTTGTTGATTTTGTATACCATCTAATATAGAAGTGACATATGATTAGTACAAATTCTAAACATTTTACAGTACAAAATTTATTATGTGTCTTTTTAAATATGATGCTGAGTGTCAAAGCTAAACTGTAAACAATATTTGGACGCTGTATAACTGACAAAAAGAATTTTGAAAGAAAATGAAAAGAAGTGAATGAATTCTTAAAGTTTTTGATGGATCTAGTTATGAAAATTTTATTCCTGCTGTCGAATAATTTTTAAAACTTGTCTTTAGATGTTACCCAATAAATGTATTAAAGTAAAAATTCATTCTTTATAACCTTCTGTTTTCTTGTAAATAGTATTGGTGTAATGCATAGAAGAGAAAAACTCCAGAAAACAATATTTTAAGATTTTAAAATTCTTAATGATTGTCACCTAAGAAAGAAACAACTTAAGTCTTTTTTTTTTTTTAAATAAACCTTTAAACTTATAGCTGTTGCCAATTTTTGTTAGAAAAACATTTTTATTATCCTTTCTTGATTGAAATTGTTGCATCATTCTTGTGTCTAGGTTTTAGTGTTTATGCCAAATTATTGTACATGAATTGTCTGTAGTACATTATCATGTTTTCTACTTGATCCATGGATGTTTCAGTTAAGTTATAATTATTGAAGTTAATGCACACACTCTTTTAAAGACATTATTAGATACTTTTTGGTGTATCTTCACAGCAATAATTGTTAAACATAAATATCTATTTTTTTTTCTGTCATTGCAGTGTGGAGTGGGACCTCTCTAGTTTAAAAAAACTGTAATGTTTGCTTATAATAATTTTTTGAAAATATGAATGATGCATTAAGCATTACAGTTGAAAATCTTCTTAAAGTGTTCACATGTATTAAAATGATCAAGTATTTTGTAGGAAAGTTCTTAAAACTAGATTTTAATAATTAAAATAGTATTTGTTTTGAATGTATACAATATTTTATACAGTTTAGAGTTATATCTTGTAAACTATTTCCTGTATTACCATTTTTATTATTTATTACATGAATGATCTTTAAATTTTAAAGAACTGTTTTGCTACTGTGTTTGGCCATAATTTTTATATTACTTATAAGGAATTTTATTGTGAATTAAAACTTTTTATATGTTTTGTGGAAAAACTTAAGCTTAAAAATATTTATTTAATATGAAGACCATTTTATCTCTAAGATAATATCACATTTACTTTTTATTTGAATTTCCAAACGAAGTTTTAATACACATTTAAGAAATAAAGTTTAAAATAAAAGTAGAATTCTATTTTGAAACGCTAATGAGAATCCAAGAACCAATTAAATAATGTTTGTGTTGATTTATTTGGCAATTCCGAAGCTTTTAAGTTTTCACGATTCTCATAAAAATTTATTTTCAAATATTGCTTTGTTTTGCCAAAAATAAAACTGCTTCAAATTTGAATTCTTTTAAATCTTGGTTTATTTAACCACTTAACCGATTTGCCGTAAGCGATACATCCTTTGGAATATTGTCTTTTTTAGCACATGAACTGAATGTAATTCATTCATAGATGTTATTATTCAATGCAAAAAGTATGTGGAATTCATTAAATCTGAAGAGTTCCTAGAACTAGTTGAATCAATCAAACCACATTCCCAAAGTTTATGGTTTCATCTAATTGGATAGTAAAGAAAATAAACACTTAAGTGGTTAAAATAAAGTGAGAATAAAATGAAATAATTAAAAAAGATTTTCTTCCTATTAAAATTTTGGTATTGAGCAGAAATAAGTGTTGCTTTCTGTTTTTAGTTTCTTTCTCTAATTTGTTGTAGAATATGTTTTAATGGGAAACCAGGTAACTAATTTTATAAATTTCTTATACATTCAAATACAAGAGCATGATTGATAAAATGATTTTTTAAATCAAATTTAGAATTAGTTGCAAGTGCCATAATAATCGTTGAATTGTTAGTATTTTTTGTGGTTGGTACATTTTATGTAGAAAGATTTTGGTATATAAATATAATAAAAGTACTAACTCAGTATTAATAATATACTGACAAAATGTTAGCAGTCTTAAAAACATTTTGTTTCATTACATTTACTCTTGAAAGTCAGGTTTAACTGAGCGAGGTAGTTTGTGGGTTATTTTAGTTATATAAGACGAATTAAAATTATATTGAATTAATGTACTAAAAATACTTAGCAGGTGTATGGAATTTAAGAAGATGTGCATGTCGTATGTTTTTAAAGTTCTATGTAAGCAATATAATATTAATGATTAGGAGATTAATTTTTCTTGGTGATTTCCAATTTTAATAATATCACAACTGAATGACTGATTTTATTGTAATGTACTCATTTTGTATGATTGAAGTTTTGTTTTATAATATGCTTATTATGTATATATTTTTTGTTATATTTGTTAAGTTTTTAAATTTTATTTTTACCATGTATTAAAATGCTCATTTAAATAATTCAGGAACAAGGATATGGAATAACAAACTGTGTGAACATATTTTAGTTGGACAAAAAAAAAAAAGATTTTTCATTCTGATTATCATTTAATATAGCTGTTTCAATTTTCAAAGATGAGAAGTATTGTGTGACTTCATAAGACTTTTGAGAATTTATTTTTTATTAATACTTTGATGCTTTTGGAAATTGAAAAATCTGATTTCAGCCTACTTAAATTGTTAGATGAGCTAAAATTTTATCTTTTACATAAAGCATTTACTTGTGTCTGTAAGGAAATGCATACCAAGTAGTGAGCAATTTTTAGAAACACCAGAATGTATTTTGTAAGGTTAAATATGTTATATGACTGCTGTCTGCTTTTAAGCGTCCCATGTCCATTCAACCGGTTCAGTCGCCGTAATGGCTTCAGTTACGGGGGCATGGGGTGGCGTTCTGTCTGCTTTTAAGTTGATTTGAAATTTTACTGTGACATCTTGTAATCTTTTTACCCATTCTATAATTTTTCATGCACAGTGTTACCAAAATTGCTTGTAAAAAGTTTGTAATTGTGGAATTCAATTTTATGTAAAACTTTGCTCAGCAATTACTTATTTTATAACTCTGTATTTCTTTTTCAAAATTAAGAGGAATACAAATTTGATAAATTGGCATTCATTCATCTATGGTCTGAAACATATTATGGCTTTCTTATGATGAAAGTTTTGTGAAAATTTATTTAATTATGGTGTGAATTTATGTCCACAGTTTTATCGCTTATTTAGTTTGAAGATCATATATTATATTTCTATGTATAGGCTAACAAAATTGAAAATAGTTTAATTAAGAATTCCCCCCCTCGTTTTATCAAATAACAAAATTTACGATAAAGTGATAAATTTAATTATGTAATTTAAATATAATATATTTCAAAATTTTGTAGCATTATATTCAGATTTTAATTAGAATTGGAACCCATCTCAATATTCAGTTTTTTAAAAAGTTGATGGTAGGTTAATATTTTTTTTTTGTTTCTAAAGAATGGTTTATAAAAAAACTCATCTTTATTTCAACATTCAAACGGTTACAAAATGCTTTTTTAGTTATAGCATATTTTTTGTGAACTACAAAGAAATTTTGCAGGTTACTAAGTTATTATACGAGATCAAGATATTTTTAAATCCTTTTTGAATTCTTGGTGCAATAGTAAAAACATCGTATTTTAAATAAATAGTACTTGTTTGAAGATGTTATTCTCTCTCTCTCTCTCATAATATTGTCGTTTCAGACTGGTATTTCATTTCTTTTAGTTGGAAACTAATAACATAAAATTTAAGGAGATAAAGGACACCAGTTATTCAAATATTATGAGTTGGTAATCTTTTAATGCATTTTAGCTGTTAAAGCTGTTTACACTACTCGATATTAATATTTTTTATTAACAAATTTATTTACATTAAATTTAGAATTGTCAATTATTATCAGTTTATATTTGACATCTGTCTCAACAACACATTTTATTAAAATAAAATTGTGATGTTAGTTTTATTATATACAGTAGAACCTGCCTATTTTGAATCTGATAAGGAAAAATTCAGATAAAAAGATTTCATCATATGTAATTTCGCCTATATGGATATCTCTTTATAAAAAATAGGGTTTACATATTTTAATTTTATATTGTAAAACAAATTTTTTTAACAGTTACTGGTAATTAGCACGAGAGAAAATACTTTAACTTATTGATTCAAGAATAATTCTCATGAACTAAGACTCTGTGATGCTTTTTTATTTCTTATGATTTCAAGTGGATTTGGTTGTTTTTCATTGATTTTAACGTTGTCTTTTTTAAAATATCCCACGTTTATCTCGTTTTATTCTATTTCCACCTCTGTCAATATTTCATATGCATTTGCAAAATCGAAAGTTTTTGAATGAAGTACTGAGATGTATTATTTAAGGATGAAGTCTCAGAGACATGAAATGTCTGTTGGAAAATTACTAATCAAGTCAAAAATTGATTTAAAGAGATTTGGATAACAGCGTTTGATGTAATCATGAACAAGATTTTGGAAAATAAAATAAGTGTTCGGAATGTCGAGACGTGATCAAATCTTGAAATAACAATTTTCAAGCTAGATAATGTTATTGATGATAAATGATGTTAATTTTTGGTATTTAGTTTTTTGAAGCATAATTTTTGTGTATCAGTTGCTTCATTGTAGAAACCATAGAGTCATAGATGTAGTCTTGTATCTTAATACTGAAATAGTTTTTGTTTTCTATTATAATGCCCAGTTAGCAAGCTTTATGATGTATATTATCTGGACTGATTAAAATAATATATATTCTGGAATACATTGAACAATGTAATTCATCTTTTTGATATAATTAACTCATATGTACATTTCTTCTCCTAAATATAAAATTCTTACTTATCAAGTCTTAATTTTCTGTTCTGTTTCTGAATGAATCACTAGTCACGTTGTTTTAAAGAATGAAATATAGCAATTTGAATTCTTTAGGATTTTATATGCATCTGTCATTTATGCTCAAATTATGAATTTTCAAATTTATTATTGTTGTTTTAAATATCAAAAATTGTAGATTGTATTATTTTATTTAAATTTTGTTTTATTGATTTTGTATTTTACTGTTTTTATGAATAAAGACATAGACTATTTCTTAGATTTTTTATTTTCTTTTATTCAGTGTTATGAAGGAGGTTGATATGCTTCTACTTATAACTTTCAAAGGTAATACAAACTTAAGGGAGTTTTTAAATTTTAAGAAATAAACACACAACTTTTATTTTGCAGGGCGACTCTTTCAGTTCTGTGACCCTTATCTCTTTTAAATTCTGCATCTAGTTAAAGAATTATCATGTGTGTTTTGTCAATATAATAAAAGGTCACTCACTTTTTTTGCTGAAATACGTGTGTTTCATACATCTTTTTTGAGAAAAATTAGGATGGATGTTTCAGTGTAGTCCTACAGATGTATGATACTAGAAAATTTGGCCTACAAAATTATTTTATTCAGGTTAACAGATAAAAGACTGTCTCTTGCACTTGTGGAGGTTTCAGTAGTTTCAATATTTGGAAGTAAAACGTAAAAAAAAAAAAAAAAAAAAAAGTTTTCTTTTGAACTTCTTGCAATATCAATAGGGCATATGGTCTTTTTGAGCATCTAAAACAACCAAACATCTGCTTTGCTTGGTATTTACAAAATGGTCCTATAAATTCGGAATTGCTCTTTCTCATTTATCCATAAAAAGTAGTCTCTAGCACTCGAAATGCCCGAGGAAACCTTGTCCGAGCAGCAACCCACCTCTTTAAGAGTGTACCACACATGCTCCATTGTATGTCATGACAGGTGAAACATGTTGGCTGCTCCATACTTTCGACATCCTGCTCCAAAACCTAGTCTCCAACAAGGTGAACTCTGTGACATTGAGTGTTGTTGTCTATTTAAATGAATGCATCGCCAATGACTGTTGCATGCAGTAAACGAAAGTTCTAAGAATCTCTTCCTGAACCTTCTACCCATCAAATTGCCATTCTTGGATGAAACACATATCTACACATTCCACTTGTACTTTTTCCTGCCCAAACCATCGACCCACCGATTCAATTTTGTGACATGTCACACACAATATTGGGATTATTTGTTGTAACATTTTTTCTCCATATGGAGATACAGTGATTAACCGATTCCAAACAGAATTTTGACTTGTATGTGGAGAGGAATTATTGCCACTGTGCTATTTCAACTGCGGTACTCATCATCCGAGTTTCTCCTCTCTGCGTAATGACTTACATTAATGAAATAGAAACAAAAGGTTTATGTATGTACAAACCATACAAATGAAAGCGTTTATGTGAATGCATCTGGTCTTTTAGACTGGAAAATGTCCCTTTGCAGATAAATGGATTTCCTTGTTCTGTTTCGATGGGCTGTTATGGACAGATAACGATCTTCGGCCCATGTTATTACACGTGTGTGACAATGATATGGCCTTTTACGAACATCTTCAGTAGTTTGGGATCGGTTCTGTAGTCAACAAACTACACTCTGAACCACATAAAAGAAATTTGCTAATTGTCTTTGTAATGCACCCCTTTCGAGTTGAGCAATTGTTCGACAAGCTATTGATTCTGGCAAATCATGATGTGGAGACATTGTTTGAAATTTTTCTGCAGAAAGTGTTCCAACGCAAACAGCATAATCTGGGATTGCCAGTCTACGAACGGTTTCTTGGAATTCAAAAAATTATGCATTTTGATTTCATTAATGCGGTTTTATATATATATTCTTCTTCCAATGTCTTTGAAGCACTACATTCGAATTCAGTAGAATTTAATTAGATTTTACGTGTTAGAGGAAAGTAATTGTGAAAACAGAGTTATCCTTTAATTTTTTGAGTAGTTTTTTAATAGTGCATCTGAAAAGTGATAAACACTTACTTTTAATTTTACTGTTCTTTTAGTTTGAATTTGCAAAAACTGGCATTGTTTTACGCAGTTATTTTATTTTCCTATTGTAAGTAATTAAATATAGTAGAAGTTGCAAATATTTTAATCCTTGAAAGCTGAAAACTATCGGTTAAATACGTTGCTCATCAGTTTAAATGTTAAGAGAACATTAATTTCATTTTATCTTATCACTGAATAATTTTCAAAGCTCATGAAAATACTTTATTTAATCATTATGGTGGAAACTTCTTTCATTTAATAGAAATCATTTATTAAAGTGTATAGAATTTTGAACAGCTACTACAGATTTTAACAATAAACCTACCGACATTTTATATATACCTCTTTCTACCGATGGCGGTCAAATGACCGCTTTTCAAATAAACGTTATATTATTTTCCAGTTGATTATAAATAATACAGAATTTAGCATAGGCAATAAAACACAAAATAAGTATATAATAATTAAAAAAATATTTATTTTTTCGGGCTTTAGGAATATACATTTTTAGAAAGAAGACTCGAAACTGATTTTATAAATTTATTTGTCGTCGCACTTTTTACAGATGGAAGGTTTCTCCCGTAAACATTTTCCACAAACATATTTTTTACGTGTAGAACAAATGTTTATGGTTTTATTTTTTTTGCAATATCCAATTTGACGTGTTTTTCGTCTTCCAGAAATTGTAGTGGAATCTACTGAAGTTTTCTCCATACTTTTTGTTTCTTGTTCCTGTAAATCTCGGTATTCGGTGGCAAGTCGCAAATATTTGTAATGCCGCGTACAGAGCCAGTGCTCGAATTTGAATGATCGTTATTTTGCCTCGTGGGTTACCAGCAGTCGGCGCTCTGTACCCAGCATCAAACAAACTGTTCATAAGCACATGACATGTTCCTAAACACAATCGGATGACATTTTCTTGGAAAAATTAAAATTAATAGTAAGTTTGAGATTTAGATGCAGATAACGTATACAATTTCATATATTTTCCAGCGGTCAAAAGACCGCTCACGGTAGAAAACAGTAGAGTACATATGATTATCAGGAAAAACGAAAGAAGAGAGATAGATATTGAAAACTTAGTAGCTATATATTATAGAAAAAGTCGTGCAGTAAGTTCAGGAAAAATGAAAACCTGGAATTTATCAATTTTGATTAAAGTCTCAAAAGCGGTCATTTGACCGCTCTGGTAGGTTTAGTGTTAAAAGCTATAATTGCAAATATATAAATTCATGCAGATATCACATTTTAAAGGAAGCAATATTTCTTTCTCTTTAATAACTTTATGAAAAGAAAGTTAGATTGAAATAAATATATATATCTCTATAACATGACAATCATTTTTCATGTACTCTGCTGCTCGAGGTCTCTAAGCACTAAATTGATGGTTTCGCAATTTTTCATCTTCCATTTTCACATCCTTGAGCTAAAAATCACAGAAGTTTTATTTGTAAATATGAGTAACTGGAGGGATCTATATAAGAGCTAAAATTTCTTATTGTGTAATGTAAAAATAATCTTGGTTTTACATAATGTCACAATTACTACTTACACATATCAATTATTTTTAAATTCGATATATGCATCTAATGCCAGTGGCCAAAATCATTGTCAGTTGTATCTATCTACTCGTACTATGAATTATTTTGTGTTGAGACTTGCAAAGTACACCTCTAAAATACATTTTAGAATCTAAGTCATTGGGAACGAATATGTATAACGGAATTTAATTAGATGACATTATTTTACTTATATCTGAATTGATAGGTTTTCTACGGCAGAATTATGTTTGTTTTAATGCAGGTTAAGATAATATTCCACAATTGATTTGTCCGCTGATTAGATGAAAATATATATGAATATTTAAATTCATATAAATACAGTATATTTTGCGATTAAATCATAGAATGTGTGCATTATATATGCAAGGAGATTTTTGTTTCTAAGTGCATGACGCCAAAGAATGTTGGTGTTAATTAATTTGGTGTTCTTGTTTGGATGATATAAAATAATTATGTTACTTATGTAATTATGTTATATTGCCGCTTAGTGAATTTATTAGACAATTCAATGCTTGTTGTGAAATAGGGCATTGATTATGTGTTAAATCCTCTGATTTTTTCCCCCTTACCTTAGATCATGTTTTCATGCTTCAAATTAATTTAACTACCTCCTCCATTAACAAGTGGAGGGCACGACTTGGGGAATTCATTTAGGAATGGAACTTGTTATGTTATTAACATACCTTTAGAGTGTTAACCCATCAATATATGAAAGTGCAATAGTCAGCCAATTCCGAGCAAAAAGTCAGCAAACTTTCGGCGTAACTTACCATACTAGTAAGTAATCGTTCTCATTCACAGCTAGACATCATGGGTAGTAGCATACTCACCTACCATTCACGAGGTCAGTGTTCGATCTCGCATGCGTTTTTTTTTTAAAATTTATTTTTCAAAATAATTTTTGAGATAAATAATTTCAAATTACATTAAGAATTTACAAATCTTCCGAATGTCCTTTTCACTTATCTGACACATGTTTGTAGAATAGCTTTTAGCAATTGCATGCATATGTTTATGTTGTGAGTTTATTTTTTTACACTTCTTTTAGTTTTCACGGATAACATCATTAAGCTTTTGGTGATTACTTTATTGTGATTTTTGGTGAAATACACTGCTTGACAAACACCTAAGAATTTTTTTGTCACTTCTCACAAGAATTTTTTTCCCCATGGGAATCTGATAAGTAAATTGTACTTTGCAGGCACATATACCAGGGGAAAAAACCCTTCTAACTAAGCATTAACAAAATTGTTACAGAAAAACTATTTTCCATTGTAACAGTGGCACATTTTAAAGTGTAGTTGGGGGATGGATAGGGTATGGCCTTCTGACTCGTGTAACTATTGATAAAGATGAGCTTTTGGATTCTTTGATTGAAGTCGTTGGAATTTTGGATTGAATTATTGTGACATAACTCCATCTTACTCCATAGTAATTTTCATGCATTTTAAAGAGCCTAGGTGGCTTTTGAGAAAATGGAGTCTCAACTTTAAAATAGAATGATCTTGGATTTCAGACCTGATCAGTGGCGGATTTTGACAATATGGGGCCCGATGCTCAAAATTATTTTGAGGCCCCCTCCAAAAAAACTATTGGTGATACAAATCTGTAACGTAAAATAACTTACTTATGCTTTTAATTCTAGGTCCATGTTTATTTTCGTTATTCAATTTGAAGTTAATTCTTGTATTGTTGTTTATCTGATTTTTAACATTTATTTCCTTCATTTTTACAAAGAATATACTTTACTCTAGGCAAAGTATATATGCTATGCCATTTTTCATAACGTTATATGTAGGGTTGTTGTAATTTCCAGGTATTGATACGAGACGTTTAAGTGCTAAATAAATAAAACATGAAAAAAGTGGGTAGGTAATGGTTTATTTTACTCTGATAAAAAAAGCAATAAAGCTGAAGCAATCTAATAAAATGAACAAGTAGAATAGTAAATAAGATGCAAGGCAATCCTTTTTAGCCCAGTCATATTTTAAAGTTGATTTTACTTTCTTAATTATATCATTTTCTTCTTTCACATAATTATAAAATTGGGCGCAAATCATTCTAAAATTATGATGTCAAATCAAAATTGTTTCAGTTGTCTCCGCTGACAACCAGTTTCTTTCGTCCGACCATTGAGTTGGCATTAGGGAAAATATTATCTCCACATTTGCATTGTGGGCTGGAATGGCAAATACATATTCGCATAATTTTATTAGACATGACTTCTCATCATTATACTTTGTATCTGCAAAAAACTTCATCCATTTCTGTTGCATACTCAATTTCATAATTAATTAGCAGTTTTGGTTGGTATTATTTTTCTCTAAATAATCTTTTAGATATACAAAATGGTTGAATAGAATATCAGTGTTGCCAAAATATCAGTGTTTCTTACCTATAAATATGCGATAGTACGTTCTATTTCTTACCGGCAAAGTTTAGGGAGAAAACGGGACAAATAGTAATACGTGACTGAGTAGTGATAAACGGTGACAGTCCCGTATATACGGGACGTATGGCAACTCTAATTATATGTATATATAAAATAGATAAAGGAATTAAAATACCTTTGCATCCCTTTATATTTTTTCATTTTACTCCAAACAGAGATGTTTTTCGTTTGATAATATAAAATATTTAAGTAGCAGGGTTTTCTTTCGGGTTTTTCGTCTATCTAGATGGGTTGGACATAAGAGTGTCTAACATTCAAATTTTATATTAAATAGGAACAACATTTCAAAATTGTTTTTAATAATTTTTTTTCTTTTTTTACGTTTAATAAAGGAGGCTTATTCAGTTAAAAAGGGGAAATGAGCTCATAAATCACCAATTTATATTTATGAACAATAATAAATTTTACCATAAACTGAGAACCATTTTATATTTTTTCCAAATTTCGAGCTTGAATGAACAGTGTCAACTCTTTTGTCCTAAAGGACAGAATGGTATAGTCGAATAATAATACAGGCAAAAAAAGGAGGGAAATACTAAAATTATCCCCCCGGAATTTCTTTTAAAACAACATTTTGAGATGAATTAAGATAATTTTTCAAAAAAAAAAAAATGTTTTCTAGTTTAAGCTCTGCAAAGTAAATCATTAAAATCGTCTTTATCGTTCCTTTTTTCTAAAAAGTTATCTTGCTAAAAAATGAAAATGTGAATCGTAAAATGAAACAATGACTTTCAAATATAATATAACTTATCAAAAGAATAGGGGGGTGACAGAATAATGTGAACACTTTTGAATTTGCACATTTTTACAAATATCTCCCGAAAGGCTGAAAGGATTTTCCTAGAACTTCGACCATGTAAAGAAGATGCTTCAACTCGCAATTTACAGGGACGATTCTGTCACTGGCATTTAGGGGACTGACTAGAAATTGATGAAGAAAATGATATAGGACTCACCCCATTTTACAGAAAGCTTATAATGAATGGCAACTTTCACCAATGGTTTGGATTGATAAGCGCAACATTTGGATGCATTTTTGTAAAAAAATAAATAAATAAAAAAGCACAGATATTCAGGCAGCTATAAAGGTTTTCTTAAAAAATCCCAAATTTTTCCGAAAGTTTTTTGCCTATAACATACAGAGTTTTCAGTCAAATTATACGAAACTTACAGAATTCATGACAATATGTTAGCGAAGTATTGTAAAAAAATTTGAAGTAAATAGTTTGCATATTAGAGGAAATATGAGTATTTATAGTAAATAATTTTTTACTGCGCATGTGCGAAACGTAGCCTAATTTTTCTTTCGTAACTTCAAAGCCAGATATATAGGACATTTTATATAAAAATTCCAGTCGAATACCGTTAAGATTCAGAAAGATATCTGCATTTCAGCGATATGAATTTTAGTTGCAGAAAAGCCAAATGATGAGGTTTTTTCTACAAGTGATATTTTTTTTAAAAAATCACTTATTTTTAAAAAATCACTTATTTTTTTTAAAAAATCACTATTTGAAGATTCAAATTTTTAAATTTGAATCTTCAAATAGTTATCGACGAACTGGAATCTAAGTAATGTATTTAATTTATAAGTATACATGGGTATTCAACTTTCATAAAATTTAATATTACTGTTAAAATCGATTTAATCTCTATACAAGCTGCTTTGAAGTTACAAATATTAAGACAAACTGAAATAACAAAATATTTAAATGTGGATTACATTCAGGAGAGTTGGTGTTAGTATTTTGCAAATGAAAAAATGCAAAATCTTAATTTCTTAAGAAATTTTTTAAAAAATAGTACCAAAAAAATGACAACTTTTTTTGAAGAATCTGAATACTGTAATACAAAGTTTGCCAGGACTGATGAGTCAGACTGTGAAACAAACTGAACCACACTGAATCTGCAAGCGAATTTGAAAACATGAAAAAAATCCTAAGAATGACGTCCTGAAACTTAAGCGTTACTTGATTTTAATTTAAATTCAATTCGAGTACTCGGTTCTTAAAATTAAATGAAAGCACTAAATTAAATTACCTTGATAATAATGCAAGGAAAGAAAAGTATTACGATACATCTGGCCCAAAAGTTGCGGGGCCCCTAAGTAGTTAGTTACCTACTTTGCCCTGCGCAGTTCTACACCTGTGAAATCAATTTACAGACCATCGCATCTTGGGTACAATGGACGTATCCTCAAACGAATGTCGTCTTCTGCGTATCCCGTTTTCTATAGAGCACATTCCTAGCTAGACTAATGTGACTAGCTAATCGTGTGACTAGCTAGGTTAATTTATCAATAATGATACGCATTAGTCACACTAGGACTTAATCTCCCCCCACCCCCTCCAACGTTTCGTTTGGCTGTTTTCATTCACTCATTGATTTTTTTAAAGCAAAGAGGGAGAAACTTTTCAACGGGGTAGAGGATTATACTATAAACAAGCCTGCAATGTTGTAAATTCGTCTTCTGCTTAGCGCTGTGATGTTTCTCGCAGAGATTTTGAGCCCCCCCCCCAGAGCCTCGAGGCACTAGGAGGCCACCTCTGACGTCTTTGTGGAAATCCGCCACTGGACCTGATGCCACCGAAGATTCACTGACACTGTATGCTTCGTGCATCTAGGTTAAATCTTGTCTTCGAGGGAATCAAGCATTCTCGTGTTGATGTGGTGTGGATGTTTGGGGAATAGAATTTTGACTCGGGTATCGTACTTGTCATCTAACCACGGTTCAAAATTATGTTACCCAGTGGTGTAGTCGTAAAATAAGAAGTGTCAGGACTCTCTAAAAGCAGTACCGGAACGCTCTAACCTGAGTGACAAAAATCGTGCTGTTTTAAGGACGTTTTCACCATGTTTTGCTATTTATTTATCTTTAAAAAAAGCAGTGCCGGAACGGCGTTCCGGCTGCACTACACCCCCGATGTTACCTGTCCCCTACGGCTCTCATTTGGCTTCAAACGGGATGTTAATCTAAATGTCTCAAATAATCATGCCTTTTGCATTTACTGAAAAATAATTCTAGAATGAAATATGCTGGTTTTTGAGAAACTCTAAAGCCTTGATTGAGAAATGAAATAATTTTTATTATCTGCTATAATGGAATATTGTGGTCAGAATGGCCTTGTGACAATTTTGTCTTGTGCTTTTATTTGTTAGAATAACTTTATAGTTTTAAGCTACATGAGAACACTTCGCAATTTTAACCTCTGTCCCGATAATGTCGTAGTAATCTGATTCTCTAAACTTAGTCATCAAGCCAGAGTAAGAATGTTTGAATTTCCTCTGATTTTACGTGCACCAGCTCAGCACATCTTCGATGGACTCTTGAGGCTCGAATTCGCCATCTCCTCGTTATTAACCTAAGATTACCATTAAACCAAAGAGAAGCAAGGGAGAAGAGTTCTCTTTTTTTTAAAAGAAATCATCAAATGGTTTATTAATACTATTTTAATATTTTGTATTCTATGACAAATGGTTCACGATTATCAAGAAAGATAGTCGGCATGAACTTTTCTGTTTTTAGCTTTATTTTATCAACCGGAACCGCTTATTTGCACTTTTCTTCTTACAGCAATAAAAGTAAGTATCCTAAGCATATGGTTCGGATTTAATAGTAATAATAGTTTAATTGTTACAACAGTAATAGTGATAGACACATTGTATTCGTAGGGAAAGGGTTGGGAGGAGTGATTAATAAAACACGTTTCTTTTAATTATCAATTGTTTTATTTGAATTCTGATAAATAACTCTTGCAAATGTAAAGTTTGATTTCTCTTTCCCGTTGCTTCTTTTAAGAGAGGGTTTTAAAGTTTTGCTGTGCTGTAAGAAATTAAAAGTACTGGTAAGAACCCCCCGTTTTTAATATTTTTGTTGTTTCGACGATTAGCAAGGATTGGATTCAGTAGGCAGACCTTTGAAAGGGACGATTATATAAATTAATTCTTTAAAAGAGACAAAACAGACGATTTAGACATGCATATCCGTTTTACAAATGTCAATACAATGTGAGAAAACAGATTTACTCCGACGCAAAGGAGAATCACATTCTCAGAATTCAAAATGAACAGCAGTAATTCTGCTGTTTAGTTTGGGTTGGTTATATTAACGTCTCGTTTTGAAGCTACATAAGGGATATTTTGGAATGGACCTCGTAATGTTGAACTGTGGTGAAATGACGAGGACGAGAGAGACCTGAGCCTGCACCTTCCCCTCCAAACTTCCGTACCACACCAGAAGGTGCGTTTCTGCTGAGCAGAAGCGTTCGAAATACTCTTACTTTGATCACTTTACAGAACAAAATCGTGCAAAAGCTTTCAACCATTTGTGTTTAAAACTCGGAATTGAAAGCAGAGATCATTGCCAGTCAAAAGCCGATTGGACCAATTGCTTCAAATAGGGCCCCGCGTATGAGTGCAATGTACTCAAACTTATTCAAATTAAAATCGAGTATCATTTTGATTTCAAAATATTTTCATCAGGAAATTTTTCATGGTTTTAAATTCATTTACAAAGCAATTTTTTCTTGGAGCCGGCTGACTGCTTCAGAAGTCAAACATTGTAATTTTTTTTGCTAAGTTTCTGTGTTTTCGTTAGTTAAATACGTCCGTACTTTGTGTTCCTCAGCGATCATGAATAAATAACTTTATACGGCTCTTAATTCCCTCGAGAACTTAATTGCTCTATAATGCATCCAATCATAAAAGCAATAAAAAATTTATCATTTCTTGAATTTTTTAAAAAATTTAGATTTAAGTAAGTGAAGTTATTAAAGTTATTATCTTAAACTTACTATAATTTTAAAAATAAATATTATTTTATTTATTAAAATTTCATATTGTTTGTTTATTTATTATATATTATTTATTAAAACTTAAGTATATCGGGGTTATCCCAAATGTTCCCGCATTTAGTAAGGCCGGTCCTGATCTTTATCGTGGCTTTTCATAGCATTCAAATTTAACGAGGTAACAAAATGATATTAACTTGTCAACGTTCTGCGTAATGCGCACCAGTCGTTAACTCGATATTAACTTTTGACTTGAGAATATCTCCACTGAGATTAACTTTCAGCACCAAATAATAATAACAATAATAAAGATAAAATACATCCAATGTCTAGAGTTTGAGAGTAAAAGAATTTGCTGTTAAATGCATATATATTATTTAAAAAATAACATTTGAAACAGTTAGAGCTATTACTTTTTAATTACAAATTCAAACTGATATCAGAAAAGTTCGTAACAGTATTTTTATGTAATTCTTTTTAGTTATGAGCCCGCGAACTTTATTTTTGGGGCATTCTCGTACTGTCGGGATTATTTATCTTTTTTCGAATTTCTTGATTTTTCTTTATTACAACATCTTAAAGTCGTTCTTTGTCCTGATGGCATTTTTTAGGAATTTTATCTCAATAAACCTACGACACGTCTTTTGGAAGGGAAGTTCTGTGTTGTCTAAGAAATAAAACTATTGATGTTGATAATGTTTACACTAGATGCCGCCACGCTCACTTCTAGACTATTGGATTATTAACTTAAAATTTAGTTTTCGATCAACAAGGATTCCTGCTTGTTTTCTTGTAGCAATCTTTTTGTTAACTTGCTTTTAGAAGGTGAAGTAATAATTTTCGTCACTTGAGGTTATGTTTGTTCTGATTAGAATAGTAGTGACCGAATCGTAATCTGCCTCAATAATTACTGCAGAATTCTTATATTACCATTTAATGTGGACTAAGAAGTATCAAATTATCAAAAATGATGATTAAAAAAATCAATGCTGTTTCACACAAGTAATAATCTGTCCTTAACTTAAAAATGTTATAAAACTTTACATTCTTGTATATAAAACTATTTATTTTCAAAAAAGAATTTCAACACACTGGTCTTCCGTGGTCAAAATCTTGTTAAAAACTTCGCACAAATAAAAAAGAGTTGTTTTAACACAAGCTAAAAACAACAAGTGACCGATTTTCTTGTAAAAAAAAGTAAACCAACAAACTTGTAAGTACAGAAATCTACTGTTTTTGTGTCATAATTGTACGTGTAGGCCCCCTACTGTAAATAAAAATTGTTCAGAAGCATTTTCGTGTTGATTTGTGTTCTCTTTAGGCCAAGGGGGATGCAGGAATCCGTTAAGGGGAGGGGCTACTATGGAAAAAAAATTCTGCGTTTTTAACTCTTATAAATTAAGAATTAATTAACTTAAATAATTGATTAAGAATAAATGAAATAATTATTAATGGAGAATTAATTAACTAAATTATTAATTTCGAATTAATAAATTTTGATTTATTAAATTTTAAATAAATATTAATTAATTAAATTAAATTTATTAAATATATACAAGGGCGGATCTATGAAGCCGCGAAGAATACTGTAGAGAAAACCTATTTTTTCGTATTTTTTACTTTAAAAAACTGCAATAAGTTAACTAAAATTGTTTCATTTTATTTTTTTAGTCAAAAGTTTCGTCCTCTTCGCAAGATTGCCAATTAGTTGCGGCCAATCTCCTTCGTTTTTTCTTACAAAATATTTCGATCATATTTTCAGCATTGACTTTTCTATCTTTATGAATGTTAAGGCTAGCCCATACAAGCCTAGAGCTGCTTAAATAAGTCACGAGGCGCTTTAATGTAGAAAATATCTTCTCTGCTGTGCTTGTTTTCTTAGGAAATGCTCCAAATATTTGAAGAAGAATTACCACGTCGTAGAGAAGGACCTAACACGCGCTTTGAGACTTTCAATAGTTGTCTTAGGTTTCCTAACCACACTTTCCCACCTTGCTCGCCATATTTTGAATTCTGATTTTAATCGAAACTCCGAACTTTTAACAAACCCTGTTGTACTTCAAAGCTGTATGAATAATATCATTCTCCGATGGTATAAGGCCTTCCAGAGGTAAAATACCATAAAAGCTTGTGTTAAACCTTAGCTCAAGTTCAGAAATAAAATGATCAACTATAGGTATAAATATCACTCGTCTGAAATATTTTCCAGCATTGATTAAAGGAACATTTCCTCCAGTTGTTTAATTGCCACATCTCCTAGCAACCTTATTTATTTCACTGTTAACATTTCCAGATACACTCGTGTCTACACAAAAGTTAATCATAATTAGTAAAATGCACAAAAATTTGAAGTTAATACTGGTGCAATAGTTCATAAGCAGAGAGTTGTGGAAAATAGCGGGACATACAATCGTAGGAACTCCCGTTTTGCAGTGAAGATTCGGTCACGAGAGCATTTAGAAGACCAAGCAGAAAGTAACGAAGATTAAAATGATTTGCGCTCTTCCTGTTTCACAGGAAGCTGATAATGATTTTATAAATTTCATCAATGGTTTTGTTTGCTGGGCGCTGTACTTACATGAATTTTTCGAGGGTCACGATGGCGTAGTGGCAGGGTCTCGGCTTCGGGATCGGAGGTTTCCAGGTTCGAAACCTGATCTCACTGAAGATCCGCCGCGTATTGGGCCTGTTGCACGTTAAATCATACGTAGTGGCCAAACGTCCTCCCGTTGGTGTGGGGTGGAAGTTTGGAGAGGGGGATGTCAGCTCAGGTGTCGTCTTCGTCATCTGACCGCGGTTCAAAATTACGAGGTCCGCCCCAAAATAGCCCTCGTGTTGCTTCAAAACAGGACGTTAATATAACTAAACTAAACTACATGAATTTTCGTAAAAACAGCACGTATATTCAGGGGATATAAATGTTTTTTAAGAAATCCCCCAATTTCGCCGCACGTTTTTTTGCTTATAACATTTAGAGTTTTCAACAAATTATAAGCAACTTACAGATTACATAACAATATATATCGTGAGCATTATATTAAAATTAAAAGTAAATACTTTGAATATTCTACGAAATATTTGTATTTGTCGAAATAATTTTTAACGGCACATGTGCAAAATACATTATGATTTTTCATTCATAATTTAGAAGCTAGATATAGGTGAGTGACAGAAAAATGCTAACACATTAGGATTTCCATATTTTTTCGAATGTCTCCCGAAAGGCTAGATAAATTTTCTTTTAATTTCGGCTATGTAAAGAAGAGGCTTGAACTCACATTTTGCAGTAAAGGTTCGGACACGAGGGCATTTAAATGACAGACAAGAAATTGATGAAGAAAATGATTCAGGACTCATCCCGTTTCTTAGAAAGCTGATAATGATTTTCAACTTTTATCAATGGCTTTGTTTGATGTGTGAAATATTTACATGCATTTTTCGTAAAAATAGTACGAATATTCGGGAAGATATAAAGGTTTTATTAAAAAATCCCAAATTTTCTAGCATGTTTTTTGCTTATAACAAACAGAGTTTTCAACCAAATTATACGAAACTTACTGAATACTCGAGAATATCTCAAGAAAACAATGCATTAAAATTTGAATTAAGTTCTTTGAATATTAGAGGAATATGAGTATTTTTAGTAAATAATTTTTTACTGCGCATGTGCGAAACGTAGCGTAATTTTTCTTTGGTAACTTCAAAGTCAGACATATAGAGCAATTTATATAAAAATTCAAGTTAATTACCGTTAAGATTTGGAAAGATATCGGCATTTCAGCGAGGTGAAATTGCACTCTTAAGAGAAGCTAAATGATGAGGGTTCTTACACAAATTGATATTTTTTAAACTTGAATCTTCGAACAGCAATATTGAATTTTATGAAAGTTAAATATCCAGAATACCCTTATCCCTTATATACTTATAAATTAAATACATTATTCAAATTGCATTTCGACGATAACTATTCGAAGATTTAAGTTTTAAAAATATCAGTTAGTGCAAGAACCCTCAACATTTAGCTTCTCTCTGAGTGCAACCGAAGTTCACCTCGCTGCAATCAGTGGCGTAGCAAGGTCTGGTGGCACCCGGTACGGAGTTTAAACTTGTCACCCCCATGTCCACCAAAAGATAAAATGAAATTTATTGAGAAAACAATTTTTCAAACAAGGAGGGCATAATGTTAATTATTTTGTAAACATTTTTTTATGAATAAAAAAAAGGAAAATGCCTTTTTATTAATAAGCCAGTATAATGTACAATGTAAGAAATCTTTTTTCATAGTGATCTTACCTGGTGCATAACTTTATTATTATTATAATGCAATTTAATGAAAACTAAATTATTGACAAGTTTCGTTCTCTAGGCTCTAAACCAACAAACTGTACTTTAACATAATACTTAGAATCTCTTCTTTCGAACTTTTTGTTCTGCAAATTTTGAAATTGCGTCATCAAAATCGATACCTTCAGCTACATTATTTTTAATTGACAAAATGGCTAAGCTAGAGAGTCGTGCTTGGTTCATAGTGGATCTGAGATAATTCTTAATTTGTTTGAGTTTCGAAAAACTCCTCTCACATGAGGTAACAGAAACATACAATGTTAAGAAATATCTTAATGCTCAAGGAAGATGGAGAACAGTGTTGAAAAGTTCTTGTTCAACCGCAAACTCTAAGAATCTTAAGTAAGTCCAACCAAGAGACTCTTCTTTTGAAACTTTGGCTGCTTTTAGAAATCTTCTTACTTGTGAAATTTCTGTAAGCTGCAGAAAGCTCATTGTAATTTACAACCGAACTTTGTACAAACTTGGGAAGTTCAGTTTCCAAAGTTTCGATCAGATTGCTGGGCTCTAAGACTGCAAACCGATTTGATATACATTCCATGCCTTCGCAACGTGTATCGATTTCTTGTCGAAATCTGTCAATGCACTCTGGCATTTACTTTTTCATTTCTTAGTCCAAGTCAGCGACTCGGTTGCAGCCTTCTCTCGGGGCATAATTTTTGTCCTTCTGACAGTTCTTTTTAACAACAGAAATGCCAATTTCTTCACATGTGTCTTTTGCAAATTGCAGTGCTTCTTCATCAAGGTCATATCTTCTGTATTTTAAAAAGACATTTAGATTTCTCATCTTGATAAGAGACTTCTCGAAGCTTATTCCAAGAATCTGCAAATACTTTTGAACGTGGTTGACTTCTTTTAAGACATTATTCTATAAACACAAAAGGCACAAAAATGAGAAATCACACATTGCAGGCAACAGAGTTTGAGCTGCTCCTTTGGTTTCGATCGTTTCCGAAGCATCATACAGTTCAATAGCATCGACTATCTTCTTAAAGCACTTAAACACAGGCTTAAAAGCACTCCATTTTGTTTTTGAAAGTCGCTTAACTGTAACTTCAAGATTTATCAGAAGGATCGTCCGTCTGTGCGTAGAACATGAGAAAAGCACGTACAAACTTTCTAAGGTCCCAAAAAGTCACACATAATGGAACTGTTGTAAAAGAGTGTACTACACACAGATTGAGAGATTGTTTTGTACAGGGTACAAACAATGCTTTAGGATTAAGTTCATAAATCATTGATTGAACTCTTGAATGTACTCCAACCATTGTAGAAGCATTGCCGTATCCTTGTCATCGGCATATTGATAATCTAGACCTTCCCGTTCAATAACCTTTAAAATATCTTCCGTTATGTCATTGGCTTTCTTCCCAGTTAGCTGAAAAAACTTAGAAATAATTCCTTTATTTCAACTTTTTGGTTCTCGATGTGAACGTAACGAATGATTTCACTCATTTGACCTATGTGCGAGATGTCCTGCGTGCTGTCAAAGATGATACTAAAATACTTTGCATTTTTAATATCAGTCAAAATTTTTTCCTTAACAATTCCACCCAAAAGTAAGATAAACTCATTTTGTGTGGTGGGAGACAAATAGTTTATTAATATTTTACCCGACTGTGACTGAGTTGACTGTTCTAACTTAAGTGCTCTCTTAGTATAGGATCATATTTTGATAAAAATTTAATCAGCTGTAGAAAATTTCCTTCGTTATCCGACGACATATGCTCTCTGTGACTGGGGAATGGAAGATTTTGTTTAGCCAAAAACATAGTGACGTTAAGGCGTCTTTTTAAAAGATCTCTCCATTTCCTTTTTTTTCTATTTCAGCAGCTGTCTAGCTAACTTGAGCAATTGGCTCGTATGGCTTACTGGCTCAGATAGTGGGATGGGGAGGAAGATATTGTTCGTTCGCTCGAAGAACGATCCTAAAGGAAACTTGTTTACTTTAAGGTCGGTTGTAGAGCGGACAAAACCTACCCACTGTTTGCGCTGACTATATTATCATGATTTTCGGGTTAAAATTATCATCTTGTTGCACAGAACGACTTGGGGCGATGATATTTGTGGCAGGTATGAGACAATGTATCATAGGACCGGTTGTTTGTTTACTTGAGCACCAGCACAGTTCAAAAGAAACGAGACAGAACACCTCCTCCGTTCACGCACCACACAATAATACTAAATCATTACAGCATCACATCGTTTACCTACAATTTGCTGCAATTAGCGATTTTTAAAGCCCATTCAAATTATTTCACATGTTATTTTATGTAACAAAAAGACGCATTAACACAAAACCGGCAATTTTTTGTCACCCTCTCAGAGCTGGTACCCGGTGCGGGCCGCACCCATCGCACCCGCCTTCCTACGCCACTGGCTGCAATGCCGATATCTTTCTGAATCCTAACAGTGTTTAACTGGAATTTTCATACAAATTGTCCTATATATCTGGCTGTGAAGTTATGAAAGAAAAATTATGCTAAGCTTCGCTCATGTGCAGTAAAATATTATTTACCATAAATAGTCATATTTCCTCTAATATTCCTAGTATAAACTTCAAGTTTTAAAGGAATACTTCCCTAGTACATTGTCGAGTATTCTGCAAGTTTCGTATTATTTGGTGGAAAACTCTATATGTTATAATAAAAAAAAAGTTTGGGAATTTTGGGATTTTTTAATAAAATCCTTATATCTTCCAGAATATACTTGCTGATTTTATGAAAACGATGTAAGAAATTTGTGCACATTAAGCAAAACCATTGATGAAATTTGTAAATCATTATTAGCTTTCTGCGGTATAAATATTCATATTTTCTCTAATATTCAAAGCATTTACTTCGAATATTAATACTATACTTCTATAATATATTGTCATGCATTTTGCAAGTCTGTATGAATAATTTTGAAAATTCTGCATGTTATAAGCAAAACTCATGTGAGAAAAATTAGGATTATTTCAAGAAATCCTTTTATATATTCCCGAATATTCATGCTATTTTTACGAAAAATGCATGTAAATATTGCAGACATCAAACAAAATCATCGATCAAAGTTGCAAATCATTAGCAGCTTTCTGTGAAACGGGGTAAGTCCTAAATAATTTTCTTCTTCATCAATTTCTACCGGTCCGCTAAATGCTCTCGTGACCGAATCTTCACTGTGATATGCGAGTTCAAACCTCCTCTTTATATGGTCGAAGTTCAAAGAAAATCCATCGAGCCTTTCGAAAGATACTAGAAAAAATATGTAAATCCTAACATGTTCGTATTTTTCTGACACCTACCTATGTATTGACAACTTATATAAAAATTCCAGTTGAATACCATTACGATTCAGTTAGATATCTGCATTTCAGCGAACAGAATTTCAGTTGCTGTCAAGCAGAAGTTAAATGCTGACAGTGGCGGCGAATCGGGGGGGCAGTCGTCGTCTTACTTTTATAGGAAAAAATTAAATTTTAATTTAATTTTAGCTGCCTAAAACTAGGAATTACAAAAAAGAACATTGTTTGGGAAAACTAGCTAATTTTTAAAAATTTTATTGTGTTTTATTATTTATTTTATTTTATTTATTCTCTCGGGTCTTTCAGATGTCTATAAATTTTTGGCCCTCTCACTTTTTCCTTCCAATCGCCGCCACTGAATGCTGAGGGATTTTCCACAGATTGATATTTTTTGAGTGTCAATGTTCGCCTGGGTATTTAAAATATTTCTAACGTTTATGCAATTCAATATAACTACAGGCTGAACAAAAAGTCCGTAGAAACTTTAAAAATTCATAAAAAACCGGAAACAAAACCGAAATAAAAAACGATTTGCAGGGTTAGCATCGCTAGGACATGGGAATTTTTTAAGACAAAAAAAATAAATAAATAATTCAAAAAACAGCTGATAGGTGGCGCTGACGTACACAAGTCAAAGAAAAGATACGCAAATAACGAACAGAATGCCTCCAAATTGTTTATTACAGCAGTATGTGTTCCGTATGATCACCACCACAGGGGTTAACACATTTCAGGCTAGTCAAAAACCCAGCAACGGCAGAGTGCAGCAGGCACGTTCCTGGTTCACGTAAAACAACTCACCAACAAAGCTTTATCCTTCGCACTCAGCACCCATGTTCACTTGTTGTGGTTGTGAATTAGGAGCGCAAGTTCTTATAATCGTCTCATTTGCATATTTCCACCGAAGTCACTTGTACCAACGCCATCTATCAGCTGTTTTTTTGAGTTATTTTTTTCTTGTCTTAAAAAAATTCCCTTGACCTTAACGATGCTAACCCTGCAAACCGTTTTTTATTTCGGTTATTTTTCCGGTTTTTATGAATTTTTAAAGTTTTTACGGACTTTTTTGTTCACCCTTTATTTGAAGATTCAATTTAAAAAAATATTAAGTTCTTTTCTTAACAGGAAGTTTCCTTTACCCACTAAAAACTGCCTCAGCAATCGTCGCTACAATACAAACCGCCGCATCGTTATGTATCAGTGTTGTATCAATATGCAGTACTTGCAACTGGGGCAATCAGTGAGTGACCCTGGAAGACCTTCAACAAACCTCTTTCTTCTTGAGTTACCGCTAGCCATCCAGCTGGAAGAACAACGAAACAAACAAACAAACAAACAAAAAAAAGAACACGCCATTTGACTCGCAATTCTGGGAGTTGAGAAGGGCTCCCCGCCTTCTGTCCTCTTAAATACGCACTTGTTTCTGACCTGTTACTATATTCAGTGGCGAATCCAGGGGAGGGGCTATCGGGCTACAGACCCCCCCCCCAGAGCTAAACCAAAATTCTTGATTTTATTTAAAATCCCTATAACTGCTTTTTTTCTTAATTTTCATTTTTAAAAAATAATTTCATTTTTAAAATCGTGACAACATTGCTTTCTGGCTTGACAGGCTCGAAAATTTTCCTACTTTTCTAGTCAATCCACTTGTACTTGTAGCGTTGATGCGGTCGAAAATATTTTTTGGCTAGTTATTTCATTGTATTTATTAGTATTATTTAGTATTATTTATGATTCTTATTGTCAGGTGATGAAAGTCTGTAAAGTTAAAGAGTTTTGGTTTACATTATCCATGAGGTTTGACATTCGTCACTACGATGCAAAATTTTTATGACCTCAGCTCCCCCCAGAACCGGATCCTGGATTCGCCACTGACTATATTACAATTACTTTTCTGGAAAGTCTGGATAAAAAAGTTAAAAAAAAAATACAATACACTTAGGCATTTTTGACAGTCTATGAGTTAGGCCGGAAAGGAAGGGCTTGAGCCCCCAACCCCCCCCTCCCTGGATCCGCCCTTGCTTTTGGCCATTTTCGGATTATCCGCGGTTGCCGCGCCACACGATTCCGTGGATAATCGAGAATTTACTGCATATATTTTGTGCTGGTTCATGACGTAAGGAACCAATGTGGAATACAATGTACATTTATAAGCAACTTCCAGTGGCGTAGCGACGAAAGCGTAAGGAGCAGTGGGTTGAGTTGGACGGGGGGGGGGGTGTTGTCGACTCCCCACTTTTTGCGGGAAAAATTAAATTTTCATTTCATTTTAGCTGCCTAAAACTAGGCATCATAAAAAAGCAATAGTGTCAAGGAAAGCTAGCTAATTTTGTAGCTAAAGTTTTTGTTGTCTAACCCCTACATTCCCAGGTACTTAAGCTGTCTATACATTTTTTGCTTCCCCTACTTATAGCTTCCAATTGCCGCTACTGAGAAGGAGAATGTAGTTGTCCTGGGCACCAGTCTTAGATGGCGCCACTAAGACAACATAGAAGTAGAATTATTTAATATAATAATAATTATTGTAACATAACAAATATGATGAAGGGGAGGGACGAAAATTATACACTGTTCTCGGGCTCTCCTTACTCCTGCTATACCCTTTTACTCATATGAGTAGCAGAACTTCACCAAGTTGATCCAAACAAGCAAAAGGAGAAAAAAAGTCTTCGGAGGATTGTATTCTTGTTAATTACTGATATCTATTCTCTGTAACATATAAAAAAGGAATGTGCGTACATCCAAAAATGAGTTCTGCAAAAGGCGTCAACGCCTATCTCATTATCTAGGTTAGTTTCTTGTAGTCTATGGTCGAGCAACACATGGTTTTACAATCGAAAATAATGTGATTATTTTAAAGGGGCCTAAGATATGGAAGTCACATGTGAAGGTATCGGGGTTGTTCTCAGGATGTTTGAGGACTTCCCATATAACTTTTGCCAACAGGTCTAGGTGCTTTTTGGCCACGTGAGATCTAGCTTTGTCCCAGAATAGTACCATCCCTTTCGAGAGCTTGCCTTTGCGTTTGTTACTGATGCATGTTTAGGCATCAGCAGCGTGTTGCAGTACAATTGGGTGTAAACTGTTGTCACCCCATACCAATAAGTCGATGAGTAGAAAACCTTCTTCGTCGAAAAAGAAACTGATCATCACTTTTCTGGCCTTCATGGCAATTACCTCTTTTTTTGTTCGTGGGGAACGCCGTTTTTTTCTGTACAGGTTGCCACTACTCCTTGCGCTATCGGCAAACACATTAACACACTGAAATTAGACACAACGCCGCTACAGCAAAAGTTTTCTTTTCATTAGGGAACACCTTAAAGATACAAAATCTCCCATTAGTTTTATAAAATGTTATGATAGGTTTAGAACATTCAAGGGAATTTAACAAAATATAGAGGTTTAAAATTTCAGTATATTTACTCTTCACAACTGGATTCAATAAATTACTATAGATTATTAATAAAATTAATTAAACGAAAAAAATCGCTAAATATGTATGTTCCAACGTTAGTATAGAAGGTTTCATTGAGAATGTATGGAAAGAATTGTTCAAGACAGCACTTTACCTTGTTTGCGGACCCAAGGAATTGCGATATTCTAAGGATATTTAAGCTGGTTTTTCCATGCGTATGTGAATTAACATTCAATTAATATTTATGTTAAGTTTGTCCTTGCAAACAAGTAAAAGGCATGTCATTTAAATATCGCATAAAAAATGTGGGCAATTATAGTGTCAACTCAAGTTGAAAGCATTGCATAAGCTATGTTGCGTATTATTACGGCCAGTTATTAATTCTGAACAAAATCGTAATGTTTATAAATGTAAATGATATATTTCAACATAAGTTAGTATTAAATAATAGTAGTTGTGGAACTCTATATTTAAAATGAAAGTTATTTAATTCACGGAGCTCTTTCTATGGCCCAAAGATACGTAGAAATACGAAATTGCGTCAATGTGATACTGTTGCTCGTAGCTATCCACGTACTTTCAACTTGAGGTGTTACTGACCATAAATGAATAAAATTAAACTGAAAATGTAAGTAATTAAGCTGTGTTTTTCAGTTCGTTCTCTAGAAAGAAACCCGACTTCAGAAAAAGTTCAGATGTGCAAACATATATCGTAAAATGTCATAATTAGTTTTCGTATTTTGAGTTTTTATCTAATAAAACTATTCAATAACTCTCAAATTGTCAATTAGTTTGAAGATTTACTACCTTAATAGTTGTCGCATAAAGAATCTGGTTGCAAATCGTTGTTTTAAGTCTTTTTTGAGACGAAATTTCACCCAGTTATATCTGGTATCGCAGAATTAGGGATTGCAATCCGGCACCAATTTCAATCCGGCCGGATTGGTCACATTAAAACTATTTTGCCTTTTCATTCCAAAATAAATTGTATAAAAGATGATAAAGTGAGTGTATTATAAAGTTTATAAAAAAAAGCGTTAATTTCTTATGAAATCAACTTTATTTACACTGTTATAATTAACATCTACGTATGAATCAACAATAAAAATTTATTATAGAGTAACTAGTTAAATTGTAATTGTTATATTAGTTTAGTAATAATTAGATAATGACGGGCGGTTAAGTTGAGTCTCACGTACTAGATTTCACAAATGACATCAGTGATAATTTGTAATGTAACTTAATTTATATAATGTAAATAACTTATATTAAATCTAACTAAATCAAGCTTATCAACTGAGATCACAATAATTAGGTATTTTAAACACGCCAAGCAGTCTCATTCTAATAATTATGACAGTCATCATGAATCTGTTTAATCAATGGCACAATTATCACAATAACGAGTTTAAAACTTCGTATTTTTTAATAAACTTACTTTAAATTATTATTTTAAGTAAAACAATAAAAAAACTAACTTTGGTTTTGAAAAAATTATCGTAGGAAACAAATAGTGTTAATTGTGTCATCTGCCAATCGACTTCTTACAGAGCTACAAATATAACCAGCGTCGTAGAAGGCACTTTCTGCTTCTACACTTGTCGGTTTTATTGTCAACAAATACTCATGAATAGAAGACAAGTATTTTCCTCTTCACTTTCACATGCAATCATTTCCTTTTTTAATGTTTTTTCATAATCTTTCTCTTTTTTTGGTATTTATGCTCTAGGTTTTCATATCTTGCTGGATTTGCATTTGTAATTCTTTCTTAATGTCAAATCATTTTTCAATTACGATGAATCTAAGTTATTTTCTACTATATTATCTACGTTTTCTTTAAAGCTTATAATCTTGAACAACTCTTTCTAAGATATTTTTCATATCTAGTCTTAAAACTTTTTTTTCGGCGTAGTAAATGTATCATCAGTTTGTCTTGTATCATCATAATATTTTTTTTATTCTGTAAGTATATTAATATTCCTATTTTCATTTTGAATTGGTTTCAAAAGTGACATATTTGTTTTAGAACTTTTAGACTAGTACCTGCAATGCAATAAAAATAGGGACATACTTACAATTTAAAAAGTTATTTCGGTCACTATGTAAGAAGAAAGTCGTATTATAAAGAAAAATCAGAAATATGGATCGTTACTCAATTCATTTCTAAGTCTAATTATCTACTTACATCATTCTCGTACTCGTAAATGCAACATAAACATAATTCATCTATCAATTGAACAATGTCTATATGTGTAGGGGGTGAGTCAGCGTCGAACGACTCGTACGCACTACGCATTTAAGTACCTACTCTTACAACAACGCGAGTATTTTTTCAAGAAATCCGTTTCATGTATTTTTTTAATTTACCGGATCCGGTAGACGTCTAATGATGCCGGATCCGCCGGATTACCGGATCTGGTTTTCCGGATTGCAATCCCTACGCAGAATTTGTCAGCAGAATGATTACTGAAAGGTATGAAACATTTATTTAAATGTCAGTTATAATACAAACATTAAAGGCATATTAATTCTCACTTATGCAAGCAAGCTTCTAGAACGAGTCATCGCAATGTTTCGGTCACTGCTAATCCGAAGTTTCAAACAAGTTCAAATTTGTGGTTACTGCGAGACAGAAGATTCGATTCTTGATTAACACCATTCTTTTATGCAAAAAGTGATATCAGCGATTAATTTTAGTCAATAAATGATATCAATGAAGTTCCAACATTACCAGGTTTAGTAACACGGTTTGAAAAATGCAGAAAATATAAAAATAATAATATTAGAATTTCAATTTTTAATATAAGTTAAGTTTTTTAACCGTAATCTGAAAGCTTGGAAGAAAAAAAAGATTTTCAAAGAAGAATATTTGAGTATGAAAATAAACGTTTCCCTTTTATCTCAAGAAATAATTAAAACACCATCTAGCTTCTGTTATAGATATCATTAAAGTAAAGTAAACACTGTTCATGTGATTAAAAATAGAAAAAAAAGAAATCGAAAATTTGATTACTGCTTTTTGTTTCTTCAAACATATAAGGAATTAATTTAAAATACCAGACACAACCTTCAAATTAAAAATAAAGAATCATTCAGAAAACACATCCGAGAGAAGTCTTATTTCTTTATTTTTTATTAAATAAAGCGTTTTGGCGTTACGAGTCATAGGTTATTAAAACATTTTGTCATGCATTTCATGTAAATTAATTAGAAATATACATGCGTTTTTCTTACTTTTTTTGCTTGGAACCTGTATAAGAGTAGGTAGTCTTTCAATGATAAAAACTTCGTCAATATTAATTTTAATCAAATTATTTACTCAATGTGTTACATATGCTACTGATGAAATTGAAAATATTTGTTTTTTTTTCTTCAGTACAATTTTTTCTTGGTGTAATGCCATTAAGAATAAGTGGCGCTTTCCTCGGAGCATCACAACCATTGATAAGTTTACACCCTCAGCAGCGGTCATTAGTGCATAAATTTCGATGCATGACTTACCACCATAGAATAAAATTTAAATTTTTCAGAAGGTACAAAATGCCAAATAAGTACTCAAGAGTTCTTTAATAAGCCATATAATTGCATAGCATAGGTGCTGATGATAAAAGTTCTCTGATCCAAAGTTCTCTGATCCGACTTGAGCATAAAGGAAGCCAGTATTACAACTGCACTATAAGAGACGGCAAATATTGAAAATGCGGAATAATCAGTTTTAAGCTTAATTACCGGAAACAGTTTCATTGTTTTGGTATGAAATTTGAATGTGAAATGAAACAAATTTATGATAATTTGAAAAAAAGTTGTGTTGAAAACGTAATATCGAAAACATTGAGAGTGGTTTTTTTTTGTTTTGCAACATGTTTATTAAATTACATTAACATTTATTTTTAATATTCAGTGTTAACATTTTTTAAGAATTTTTTAAAAAAATTTATATAATTTCTGAAGTTATTTTTCATTAAAATATTAGATTGAAATATGATAAATTGTTTTAAAATTTGTAACTATTCGGTTTTATTTAGTTTGCATTAATCCTTTAATTTTTAAAATAAAATTTCAGCATTAGTTATGAGTACAGAGTTTAAAATTAGGTCATTCTTTTGTATTTATTAGACTTTTATGTTCATTTAAACATTAATCATTTCATAATATTATACATCCTGGTAAATAGAACAATGGGTGTAGTTCCTTTGACCAGTTTTGTTTTTCTGGATGCTTTGTTTGCTGAGAAATAGTAACCAAACACTTATTTGATTAGTCATCAAGCATACTTTGAGTTTCTCTTCCTTAAACAAAGAAAATCCAGGAAGAATTTTCTGAACGGTTTCGGTTCGTAACTTCCCCTTTCAGTTCCTTTGGTACCAAAATACATTTGTCTGCCCAACTCAGTCTACAATTTTTAGCTGGTGTTTAATCATTTCTGAAAGTTGTTTTCAGCGTTACTGAAGTATATTGAGACGCTAATCAAATATTCAAAGTAATTAATGTTTCTCCGCAGATTTAGTAAATACCTCCAAGGCCAAACTGGCATTTTCCCTGGTTTTTTTTTTACGAAAACGGAAAGTAGTGAACTTTTCGTGCGTTCTCTAAATTGCTCGTAGGATCTTTTAAATTAATTATTGCTTTCATAAAAAGGGCTTAAATGAATTGTGAAGAAAAGTTTGCTCTTTTTTCTTCATTGCATATTCTTAAGTACGCTGTTTTTTCTTATATAGCTACCTTCTTTTTCATTGCTTTATAATGTTTGAAAGTCAAACAGTTAATTCATTTAGAAGTTTTACTCACTGTTAATAAACATGTATGGAACATTATTTAACAAGACCAATGTTAAAGTGTCGACCTGAGGTTAATTAAAGTTTGATTCAGAGAAAAAAATGCAACGTTTGGTGATTATCGTTATAATTACATTCAGAGATTCAGATCATGCAAATTAGGTTTCAATTTAATTTTTTGAAACAATATGCAAAATAGTAATTTCAGCAATATATTTTGTTGAATTTTGTATTTAAGGTAATAAAGGAGATTAAAGTGTTAGAATAAAAGACCCCCAAAAGAATAGAAATGCGTAAGTCTTGGACTCCGCCTTTTGCGGTCAAATATTAAGACAATGCTTATTAGTTGGTTTTATATCAATATTTTTCTTTATTTATCAATGTTTAAAAATTTTTAAAACTTAAATTTTAAATGTAATGAATGCTTTAATATTTTTAGTTAAAATTTCGCTAGAACTGAAACGATGTTACTAAGAGAGCATTTAAGTCAAAAATGTTCGTTAATAACATGAAAGCTTGATATGTGCTTTTATTTTAGACTAAGGACCTTTAAAAGGCAGAGATAAAAAGGACTACTGATCATTTCATTTTTTTAAAATCGAAATGAAATTTAGTATTTCTAAAATGTTGTTTTCTAAAAGAAATTAAATTTCAATGTTTATATAAAGATGAGGCTTATTTCCTTGAAATTACACTCATATCTATAAAGTAAAAATAAATATCGATTAACAAGTTGGCTTAATATAAAGATTTACTATGAACGAAATACCGGTATTTACGAAAATATCTGAAAATCCACTTTACAACTTTAGGATTCTCCTACATCCATTCTGCATCACTATCTTCGCAATAAATGCATCTCTAATCTTGATTTGGGTGCTTCTTCATACACGGTGCTTAATCTGGAATAATCATTTACGCAAAGTCCTCTCCTGCAACGTCATCTTCTCTTTAATTTAAAATAAGCCATTCTACAGCTGGACGTAATCCTGACAACGTAGAAGATTGGCTCCTGCTGATTTTCGAACTCCTTTCGAAATTGTCTGTCGAGAGTTTAGTGAGAAATTGTTCCGAAGGCAAACGATTACAACAGGAATTTCTACGTTCTAGTGACTTTGAAGATTAAATGAATTGAATTCGCTATGTATTAATGCATGGGAAGTTAAAATGCTTAAATTCCTTCTCCAGTTCCTCATTGTTACAAAAGTAACTCCTGGAAACTTAACTTACTTAATTAATCAAACAATCGATCGAGCAAAATAGTTTTACCTCTGAAAATGGGGCAACATCTGTGACGTTCATTGAAACAAGAAGTGAATGTGAAGTGCGATCTCATTTTATGTTAGAAGCAATTAAAAGTTAAATAGATCTGTTTCAAATTTTCATTTGATTGATCTACTTTTTATAGGGAAAAGCGAGCGTAGATATTAAGGCCTAATTTATACTTTGTCGTAAGCTATTTTTGAATCTGGCATTCCAGCTAAATTAGACTTAAAGTAATCAGAAACTTACATTCGGAATTTAATTCAGTGTAGTAGCAGTTAATTTAGTTTAGAAGTAAAAGTAACGAGGTTGCTGACAATTTGGCGAAGCAGGGCACGGCTGAACCTTTGTGTTCAATCCCCTCCTTAACATTTGACGACATTTATTCCATCAGAAAAAACAAAGATTTAAAGACGTGGAGGGTCCCTCCATCCCATGATTGGTATAAGCGGAGCAGTCCTGGTGGCTCCATTGGCCCCAGAGCACATCCTCTCTTGTCTTCGCCTATCTAGGGAGACTTTCGAGACGGATCCTTTGCTTGCTCTCGATTTCTTGAGGGTGAGTGGGCTCATGGATGGTGTCTAGCTGCCGCTGGACAGAGAGGGATTAGTAACAACAACAACAGAAGTAAAAGTAGTGTCACTTACGCTTTCTACATTAAATACTTGCTATTTGTAGATTTTACACAACCCCAATTAGATTACAACCCCAATAGGATTCTGCGTTTCATACTACTAGAGTAAGTAAGACTGAGTATTTTCGAGGAAATACTTAAAAATCATACCTTATTTCTAAATGAAGCCTTTGGAACAAGATGGAACAGTGATTGTATAACTATCAAAAGGTTTTATGGAATTGATGGTTTGGGATTGACAGTATATCCCTGTCGGCTACCTTCTCATCCGACCAGAAACGTTTTATCCATACAACAGAAAATAAATAAAAATTAAATCGTAAGGTATGAGATCGGGAGAGTATGGAGTATAAGGCAAGACAGTCTTGTTGTGTTTCACAATCTTGTATTTGCAGAATAGAGGGATAAGCAAGAGTGCAATTTTAGAATAAGTGCAATCTTGCTATTTACTGTCAGAATGCAAGTCGCCTCGTCACATGATAATTACTGCACTACTACTACGAACTATCATGAATTAAACATGCTCATTACTTAGCATTCTATAAAATGGTGCTTTTCGGTGGTGATTCGCCATCTGACAAATTCTGCACAATTACTGCTATATGATGGCAGCCTTTAGCTCTTATTGATTCTCATAGTATTTGAAATAGTAGAATACAGAGGAAGGTAAGAAACTTAGTTTGAATAAATAATATTGATACCGAGTTTTTAGTCTGTAGATTTGAATTCGACGTTTTTTCTCGTGAAAACCGTTGTAGGCTTCTTTACACTCTGCTTTAATATGACGACACAAGGTACTAATCCTTTCCACATCGTTCTTTGTGAATTACACACTACTCAAAAATTAAAGGCTCACTCACATTTTTAAAGAAATACAGATGTTCCAGTCATCTTTTTGAGAAAAATTACAATTGATGTTTCTATCCTATTTCATCCCCTATTATATTCATGTCGGGTGAACATGTTAGCCACTCCCATACTCTCGACACTTTGCTCCGAAAGCCAGTCTGCAACAAGACAAGCTCTGTGACATCGAATGTTTTCTTCCATTGTAATGAAAGTATCGCCGGTGGTTCAAGCATAAGGTAAAGCAAAAGGTTCAAGAATATCGTCCCTGTACCTTCTACCAGTCAAATTGTCATTCCGGATGATATACAGGTGTATAGATCCATCTGTACATTTTTTGGCCAAATCATCAGCCTATCATCTGGATTTTGTGACCTTTCTCTCACAAAATTGGGATTATTTTTCATATCACCTTCTTTCCACATGAAAATTGACGATTAATTGGTTCCAAATAGAATCTTGATTTGTTTGATGCCACTCTGTGCTATTCCGACTGCGATGTTCATCCATTAGGTTCTCCCCGTCTTACGATGAAGCACTACATACAAATTCAGTAGATTTTAATTAGATTTACATATTAGATGATAAAAATGTTGCGAAAACAGAGTGATCCCTTTTTTGAGCAGTGTAGATAAAATGGTGGATGCTCAAAAAAGCAATATCATTTTTCAGCTAGATTATTTGAAAAGGAACTCTGTCTGGTTTATTGTGTATATGTCCATGCTAATAGTTTAATTCCAATTACTTTTGGTGGAAATTCCTCTATACTGACCTTAATTGAGGAAATAAAGGAAAACTGAAATATAATTTTTGAAAGCATTGTCTAAAAGCGATTAATTATTTTTGAATGTAGACATAAAGAAGAACTTGTCAATTGTTTTTATTTGAGGCGATGAAGAAAATGTTTGCACTAAAGTTTAAAAAACTTGTCTGTGTGTCCCATTCGGGTAAAGACATGAACATCACTCACGACGTGAAATAAAAAGGGACAGGCTATTGCAAGAATCCCAATAGTTGCTTTTTTTAAGTAGTTGAATGCGAAGAAAGACTTTTCTCTGACAGCTAGTAGTGTCGTAAGAGATGGTGTTATTTGGTGGTAATTCTTAGAAGTCACCTTTCATTAAGTTTCCACTATCAAAACTGTCCAGAAGAACTTGTAAAATGTTTCTTGCTTGCTTTTTCAACAGTTTATTTTCCATGTATTAAGAATATATTCTGAAAAAAAATTGAGAAAAAATAAAAGTAAGCATAGAATTGTTTCACATTAAAAAAAATGTTGTATATTTTTATTTGCAATTTTTTTTCTGACAGTAATATAAATATACAACATATCTAAATTTTAACACCTTTAATCATGAGGTAGCAGGAAGAAATGACGTCATGAAAAAATATTGGAAAAATGCTGTCGTATCGTTGTGTCAAATATCAAGCCTATGTATATAAAATAATCATACAAATGGAATCCATTCACGTCTCGTCACAGTCACATGACAAACGTAACTGCGCTTTTCATCTAATTGCATGTTGTCTTACGTTGTAGAGCAACGTCATGTTCTTTCTTCTCTTAGAAGACGCGCAGTAGATTCCAAAGTTAAATTAGCGTGATGCATTAGACTTGTACCAAGTGAGCATGAATTGATTCCATTATGAAATGAAAATTTAAGGATACTTGCTTCTCGGGTCTAATATATTTTCTCTTTCAATTATCAGAATTTTTTCTATCTTTTGTGACAATGCATTTAAAAAAATTCAAAAAACTGTTTTAATTCAAGACAAGAAATTATATTTAAATAAAAAAATAATAAGGAGTGTTCCCTCCATCTTCTCATTTACTTTCCCAATAGGCTCGTTTTGTGTTTTGCTTCGTCCCATAATAATGAGAATCGGATATGCATTTTGGAAAAGTATCTTTTCTAGTTGACCGACTTGCTCCAAAATTTGATACAGATCTAAATTTTGTGAAGACAACACACCAGATTTCATTCGTGTAGATTTTGGCGATATACAGTTATCTTGTCCACATACACATGAACTGACATGTAGACAGGTAGTCAAACGTTTGACAGATTTGCCCCAAAATTTGATACAGATCTGCAATTTTGAAATAAAGATCTCTTGTCAAATTTGAATTATCTAGCTCGTTGCATTTTTTAAGTTTTCCTGCTCTCATATATTCGGACAGCGTGTCCCTGAGCCTACAACCATTACAGCTGCTGAACCAGTTGGATGGACATGGGACCAATCGGACAGACAGGCATACAGTCTTCACTTGACGGATTTCATTCAAAATTTGGTAGAGATGTACAATTTTGGTACAAAGACTACATACCAAATTTCATCCACCTAAGTATTTCCAGTTTTAAGTTATCGTGTTCACATACACAGAGTCGGACATACAGATAAACAGACATAATTCCAAACATGCATTTTTCTTACTCGGGGAGATCTAATGTGTTCAGATTAATCGAAATCTCGAGATAGTATCATAATTGTCAAAAAATTTTTTCTCTTAGTATACTTCGTATAATAGAAAGAAAAATGGTTTCTTTTAAACTTTAAGGCTATATAAATTTTTGATCTAGATTGCAGTGAATGTAATCCATTTATTAAAATATTTTTATATCTATAGTATTAGAATCAAAGCAATTTAAATATCAACAGTAATTATTTTCTTTCAAATACACTGAGGAGATAAACGAAAATGACAGTGGAATTGAAAAACTGCTTATAATTTTCGTGTTGATCATGTTTTATTTAGATAAAACATCTCAAGTGTTATAGAGGCTTTAAAAATACGATATTTTTCTCGTCTGATTCGAATATTGTAGAAAATTTGATGTTATATTCACTAATTTTAATTTATTTCGCTATTTTCGCGAAGTAATTAGAATAAAGGAAGG